>CAWUFW010023245.1:0-7500 GCA_963921515.1 Calotriton arnoldi | reverse complement strand
AATACATGATTTAGCGGAATTGTCAGGACGAGTAAAAAACACTAATAATGATTTTAAGACCTAAAAATTTCAATTTTTTTAAAAGGTTAAAAACTTTTCATTTTTTTTTTGTAAGCCCTTGTAAAAAAATGAGTAAGAAGATAAACATTGGGCACACAACCAGAATTAAAACACAAGACATGGAAGTTTAAAACAGTTGTACAAAGATAACTAGGGAAATGTACAAAATCCACCACAAATAGGGAAGTATAACTCGGGGCAAGGCATTCCACAGAACACGAGCATCTTCACAGTGCACTTGAGTAAAAAAAAACTCTAGGTGTTATTACGGTAAAGTAGTAAAAAATAGCTGCCATAAAGGAATTTTTAGCCCTCCGCAAACGTGCTAGAGTGCTTCAGTGCTTTGATTCTAATAATCCAGGCTCGGCTCAAGAATTTCGCCACCCCACACGAAAAAAGCACACCTGGATCCGTTTTTAGAATACGCAAAGCAGTCCTATAGTCGCGTGCACCCATAACTTTACAAATCGGTTTTAACCAGCTAGACCTGACAATGGAATAAGCCGGGCAAGCAAACAGAAAATGGGACATGCTTTCCAACGGGGCTCTACAGCAGGGACATGCCTCACTTTGATATTTGTGAGAGTGCCATTTTGAAGTGGTTGCGTGGATTGGTAGTGTGCCCAGCCTGAATTGAATGTATAGCTGTCTGTCACGTGGAATCTGGATGATATCCAAGTAAGGCTCTAAACCTCTGCGCTGTTTATGGCAAAAGAACTCTTCTGTCAGGCTACCCAATTCTGGGTTAGACAGCACTTTACTATCAACCCAGTTCCAATAAATACTCTTTAGCTCTACCTTGCTGGGTAGTACGTGAGTTTCCCATGCTTCCGTGAGACCCAACTCAGACAGTAACCTTCTAACGTTGGCTATCCACTTAACCCTGTGCCCCGTGTCTAGAATGATCACCTCTGTTAGGGCCGCAGCATAGTTTGCAAGCTCAGGGGTAAGGATCATATGCGCCCAAAAGAGAAGAGGGCGCAGTTTAGCAATATCCCTGAGTGGCCGTCTGCCCATGTCAAACATCAAGGGAGTTAATGGAGTATTACTAGGAAGCATCACCAAATCCCTCAGGAACTTATTTTTCGGACCTGCCAATGTCTTCCAGTATTTTCGAAGCCCCATATCTCTGCCCCGTACAAGGCAGCGGCAACGGCTTTTGCATCATATATTACAAGTGCCGGAGCTACCGGTCTACTATAAGAGGCCCGGTGCTCTTTACTAAGAGCCCCAGCAACACGTTTGTGGTTCAATAGCATCTTGGCTAAGTGCGGCTTCCAATGCATTTTGTCAGAAAGGCGGATGCCCAAATAATCAAACACATTTACCCTCTCTAGTCGGGTGTTATTTAAAATTAAATTATTTTTGAATGTCTTGTGGGGATTAAAAGCCATACATTTTGTCTTATCTGTGTTGACGACCAAGTCCCGGGAGTCACAAAATAACTGGTATATATATATATTCACTGAAAAAACCATAGGTTTCAGGCATGTTATAGTTAGAAATTAGCATTTAAAAAACCTTAGAAATTCACAGAAAAAAACATAGGTTTTAGGAAAAGTTATAGTTGGACATTTCACTCGTACAAAACCAGAAAAATTCCCCCGTTATAGTTAGTTCAGCTAACTATAACTCACGCCCCCGCAATGCACTGCTGATGACGTCACATATTACATCACTCATGACCTGGTCAGTGACATCACTGATGACATCTCAAATGACATCACTGATGACATCATCCAGTGACTGTGTGTTTCTGTAAAGTTAAAATATGTTTAATATACATAGGGAAAGGCGTATTGAAGAATGAGTGGGTGTATAAGTGTCTGAATGGATGATTTAGTAGGTGCGTGACTGACTCTATAAGTGAGTGATTAAACGTATGTTACTGAATGCATGGGTTAGTGCCTCAACTGTGTGAATGTCTGTATCCGTCTGTCTGTTGGTGTGTAAGCGGCTGCATGGGTTTGTGAATAGCTACATGAGTGTCTACATGGGTTATTGATTGGTTCTCTGAGTATCTGTATGGCTGCCTGAGTGTTTGTGTGGGTGGGGTGTGTGTTACTCTGTGCATAGATGTGGGAGTGGGTGATTCACTGGGTGCATGGTTTCAAGAGTGCATCTGTGATGGACTGTATGGGTGGGTGAGTGTGTGTATGGGTGTGTTAGTGAGTGAATGTATATCTCAGTGGTACATGTGTGAGTAACTACATATGTGAAAGGCAGTATATATGTGTGTTGGAGTATATAAATGGCTATAAGTGAGACTGTGTGATTGTGAGAGTGGCTGTATAGATGAGTGTGTGCTTGTATCAGTGATTGTATAAGAGCGTAAGAATGTGCTAGTATTTGTATGAGTAAGTGTGCTGGTGTGTGTATAACTGTATAGGTGAGTAAATGGCAGTGTGATTAATTATTTGCATGACTGACTAGGTGTGTGAGTACCTCTATGGATGAGTGGCAGTGCGTGAGTGTCTATATAGGTGTATGAGTGCATATGATAGTCCTGTACTGAGTGACCGTAAGTATGAGTGACTGTACGGGTGAGTGAGTGGATGTGTGTGTAGACCTAAGAATCAGTGAGTGGGTATGTAGTTATTGGTGTTGGAGTGTCTATGGTTTTGAGAATGGCAGTCTGTAATTGAGTGGGTGTATCAAAGGTTATATTAGGGTGTGAGAAGATGCATCAAATTATCACATGGATGATGTCATCAGTGATGTCATTTGAGATGTCATCAGTGATGTCATCAGTGATGTCACTGACCATGTCATGAGTGATGTAATATGTGACATCATCAGCAGTGCATTGCGGGGGCCGAGTTATAGTTAGATGAACTAACTATAACGGGGGAATTTCTCTGTTTTTGTACGAGTGAAATGTCCAACTAACTATAACTTTCCCTAAAAGCTATGGTTTTTTCTGTGAATTTCTAAGGTTTTTTAAATGCTAATTTCTAACTATAATGTGTCTGAAACCTATGGTTTTTTCAGTGAATTTCAAAGGTTTTTTAAATGTTAATTTCTAACTATAACGTGCCTAAAACCTATGGTTTTTTAAGTGTATTTCCAAAGGTTTTTTAAATGCTAGTTTCTAACTATGCCTACAGAGGTAGGACATGTGAAGAAAGAAGAAAAAACGCACAGAAAGAAGCAAAAGAAATGCAGGAAGAAGCAACAGAAGTCCACAAAGACGAGCAAAAGTGCAGGAAGAAGCAAGACGTGCAGAAAGAACCAACAGAGGAGCAGAAAGAGGCCTTGTTGCAAAATCATCCTGTGCCCACAACTTTTTCAGACAGGTACTGGTGGTAACTGACTCTGACTAACCAGGCCTAGAGCCAGTGCTATGCTAAAAGACACTTAGAATACAGTGAAAACACCTACATACACTAGGGAACACTATGCGTTGGGGTACCCCTGTGATTAGCATGACCTCCTCTGTAAGGCCCTAGTACATAATAGGGCAGGGGTATTAAAACTACCTCTAAATCAGAGGGTCAGAAATATGCTACTTTAACTAGTAGTCACGTTTGCAGAGTGGTGGAGAAAGGGTGCTGGGCGTCCAACCAACGCTCAGGAATTCCGCTGCGTAGGACTTACAGGAGGTACCAGGAGGGATTCTTGACCCCCAAACTCCCTCAGGACTAAATTGGACTTCATCCCCCATCCCGTAGTTTGCCACGAGGCACGTTTGCAGAGTGGTAGAGAAAGGGGGCCATGGCCTCCGAAGACGTCTTAGCAATCCCACTCTGTGGGACTTAATGGAGGTAACAAGAGGGGTAGTTGGCCCCCAAGGACATCCTTGGGGGCCAACTTCCCAAACTATTACCTCCAGTCAGTCCCACACAGCAGCACTGGTAAGTACTCGTACCAGGCTACACCCACTTTGCCCACCACTCTTCAAACGCGCTCCTTGGCACGCTCTTGGATGGGGATTGAAGTCCCCTTCACTGCTGGGGGTCCTTTAGGGGCCAACTGGCCTACCTTTTACCTCCAGTAAGCCCCACGCAGTGGGATTGGTGAGCGGTAGACAAAGGCCATCCCCCTTTCTCCACCACTCTGCAAACACGCCACCTGGCGCGTTGTAAGTTGGGGTATTAAGTCCCCTTGAATCCTGAGGGTCCCTGGGGTCCAACTAGTCCACAGGTACCTCCAGTAAGCGCCACAGAGCTGCGTTGCAGAGAGGTGTAAAAAGGGGCGTGGCCTGGACCACCTCTCTGCAACGCAGCCCTGTGGCGCTTACTGGAAGTACCTGGTGGGCTAGTTCGCCCCCAGGGACCCTCAGGATTGAAGAGGAATTAATTCCCCAACTTTAAACGCGCCACAGGGCGTGTTTGCACACAAGTCACCTCAGGCCCTGCCCCCTCCCTTCACCACTGTGCAAACGTGCCCGTGGCGCGTTTTAAGTTGGGGGATAAAGTCCCCTTGAATCCTGAGGGTTCCTGGGGTCCAACTAGCCCACTAGGTACCTCCAGTAAGCGCCACAGAGCTGCGTTTCAGAGAGGTGTAAAAAGGGGCGTGGCCTGGACCACCTCTCTGCAGTGCAGCCCTGTGGCGCATACTGGAGGTACCTGGTGGGCTAGTTGGCCCCCAGGGTCCCCCAGTATTGAAGGGGAATTAATTCCCCAATTTAAAACGCGCCACAGGGCGCGATTGCAGAGTGTTGCTGGGAGGGGGAGGGGCCTCCGGCACGATTGCGGTGTTTTTATTTATTTAGAAGGGGGCTGTGTGGCCCCCCCCTTCTTTTTCTTTTTTTTGGGCCCTGGGGACCCCATCCCCCAGGGCCTGACCCCTTTTTAAAATAAAAAAAAAGAAATCTGAATGGGTAGGGGGCCGCGGTGGCCCCCCCTCCCGTGGCCAATTCAGGCCCCGGGGACCCCATCCCCCGGGGCATGGGCACATATTTTTATGTTTTTTTAAGGAGGGGGGGCTGCATGGCCCCCCTCCTGAGGCCTCGATTGGCCCCGGGGACCCCATCCCCCGGGGCCGACCTTTTTAAAAAAAAAATGGGGGGGAGGGGGGCCGCGTGGCCCCCCTCCCGGGCCACTTCTAGCCCCGGGGACCCCATCCCCTGGGGCAGGCCCTATCGTTGGGGACCGTGGGGAGCCCCAATGCCCCCACGGTCCCGCCCGGCTCCCGCGTCCTGCAGGAGACGGCATTGCTTTTCCACATGGGAGCTGCTGACATGCAGCTCCCCGTGTGGAAAAGCAATCTGCTTTGCATTTGGAAGTGAGAGCAGGTTTCCTGCTCTCGCTTCCAAAATCCAAAGCAAGTTTGCTATGGCAGGGCGGGAGCCGCGAGGCTCCTGTCCTGCCATAGCAAACAGCAGTGTCCCGGGGTGGGCACCCCGGGACACTGCAGGAGCCAGCCCTGGGGGGTGGCGGTACCCAGGGACATCACGGGCTCCAGGAGGGGGGCCGCGCGGCCCCCCTCCCATCACATGCACAGCCCCGGGGAGGTGGTGGTCCTAGGGGGTCTGTAACGGACCCCCAAATTTACATACTTAGTGCCCCGGGGAGGTGGCGGTCCCCAGGGCATGTGGGGGGCTCGACCCCCCCACACAGGTTCTTTTTTGAAGAAAAAAAACAAGCCCCGGGGGGTGGCGGTCCCCGGGGCTGCGGGGGGCTGTGTGCCCCCCGCAAATATTCAAGAAAAGCCCCGGGGGTGGTGGTCCCTGGGGCTTGGGGGGGGCCTTGGAGGCCCCCACACATTAAAAAAAACAAGCCCGGGGGGTGGCGGTCCCTGGGGCTGCGGGGGGGCCGTGTGCCCCCCTGCAAATATTTAAGGAAAGCCCCAGGGGTGGTGGTCCCCGGGGTTGCGGGGGCCCTCCTGGGCCCCCGCAATTACAATATAGCATGCCCCCGGGACTTGGCCCACCCAGGGGCTAAATATTAGCGAAGCGCGGAAGCCCGCTCTTCGTTTTAAAAAAAAATTATTTTCACGGCAGGATTCACGGATCCTACGCAAATTTTGCCGATTTTTTTTTTTTTTAATGTTTTTGTGTTTTTTAATCCTTTTTTTGGCCCTGGGGGTCCTTGTGGGACCCCCCTGAGCAGGCCTGGGGGGTCAGGGTGTTTCTACCCTGCCCCCTTTTCTTGTTTTTTTTAACGTTTTTTCTACTGTTGTCTTGTGACTCGGTTCTACCGAGTCACAAGATGGCTGCCAACACTTCTTGGTTTGGAGTGTTGACAGCCAATTAGAATAAAGCTCGTGGTCGGGAGGGTCCGCGGATCCACTGCGCCTCTAGATATCGAAACTTTTATTTTGTGATTTTCTCAGCAACTACTGAACGAATTTATACCATTTAAAAAAGGGCTCTTTCTGAACCAAGGGCTACCTTTTTGCCAAATTTGGTGTAATTCTGTTCAGCAGTTCAAGCTGTAGCCGTGTCTAAAGTTTCCTATGGGAAATTGATTTTCCGACCTCTCTTTTTGAATTTCTCAGGAACTACTGAGCGGATTTACACCATTTAACAAAAAGGGCTCTTTCTGAACCAAGGGCTACCTTTTTGCCAAATTTGGTGTAATTATGTTCAGCAGTTCGAGCTGTAGCCGTGTCTAAAGTTTCCTATGGGAAATTGATTTTCCGACCTCTCTTTTTTGAATTTCTCAGGAACTACTGAACGGATTTACACCATTTAACAAAAGGGCTCTTTCTGAACCAAGGGCTACCTTTTGCCAAATTTGGTGTAATTCCGTTCAGCAGTTCGAGCTAGTAACCGTGTCTAAAGCTTCCTATGGAAAATAACATGGAGAAAACACGTTTTGGGACCCCCTTTTCTCGGCCCCGCTTGGCGAATCACCCCGAAACTTTCAAGACAGGAGCTGACCGGAGCGCCCCACCAGTTTTGAAAATTTCGCGAAGATTCGTCATCTGGCGCCAAAGTTATTGGGAAAAGAAAAAACGCTTTTCCTATGGAAACTAGGCCCTAACTATAACTATCTACTGGCGACCGCCAGTAGATAATATAAATATATATATATATAACCTACTGGCGGTCGCCAGTAGGTAGTTATAGTTAGGACCACGTTTCCATAGGAAAAGCATTTTTTGATGTGCTTATTACTTTGGCGTCGTTTGACGAATCTTTACGAAATTTTCCAAAAGTTCCTCTTTTCAGGTCCGCTCCTATCCTAAAAGTTTGGGGGATTCGTCAAGGGGGGGCTAAGAAAAGGGTTCCCAAAACGTGTTTTCTCCATGCAATTTCCATAGGAAACTTTAGACAAGGCTACAGGTCAAACTGCTGAGCGGAATTACGCCAAATTTGGCACAGAGAAAGGTCTTGGTCCAGAAAACACGCTTTTGTTTAAATCGGGTAAATCCGTTCAGTAGTTTTAGACAAATATCAAATTTTCCAGATATCGCTATTTAAGAATTCTGACATCTGATTGGCTGAAGCGTTACGAGCACGAGCTTGCGGCTCATTGGCTGCGAACTGTTGAA
>CAWUFW010023244.1:0-79141 GCA_963921515.1 Calotriton arnoldi | reverse complement strand
GAGGCAATGCTTTCTTCCAGGTGAGTTGTGTGTAGTTTGTGTTAGGGGGTGTGTGGGTGGAGCTGCTGGTGACTATGGTCAGTGCTGTGAGTCCTCCTTCCCACCCAGCCAGATATCCCACCATGGAACGTGCTTCCATTGCAGGGAGTGCAAGTTGTCTTTCAGGATGTCAGTCAGTGGTGTCCTGCTGTTGGTTGTTGCACAGTTGCCAGCAGGGCCTTGTGCTCCCCACAGCAGTACCCAGTGTCAGCCATCTTGTGAGTCCTTTTCCACTCCCTGTGATGTGAGCATGGTTGAGAGTGGTGTTGATGGGCCAATTGTGAGGGTGAGCAATATCTGTGCCTGCAACTCCCATCATGCTATTGCCTCCACCCCCTTCCCAGCATGCCCATCCTTCCTTCCTTTTGACTCTGCTTCCGTGTGGGGTGGGCTGCCTGTGCTGAATGGATGGCTGGGAGTGTTGTCCTGGCAGTTGTTTGGCTAAAAGTCCCAGGAGTGTCCCTGTGCTTCACACAGCATAACCCAGGGTGGTGGTTCTTTGTGGGATCTTCAGTTAGGATGTGAGGCATTGCATTCTCCCAGGTGGGTTATGTGGAGTTTGTGTTGAGGGGGTGTGTGAGGGGAGGTGCTTGTGACTATGGTCAGTGCTGTGAGTCCTCCTTCCCACCCAGCCAGATATCCCACCATGGAACGTGCTTCCATTGCAGGGAGTGCAAGTTGTCTTTCAGGATGTCAGTCAGTGGTGTCCTGCTGTTGGTTGTTGCACAGTTGCCAGCAGGGCCTTGTGCTCCCCACAGCAGTAGCCAGTGTCAGCCATCTTGTGAGTCCTTTTCCACTCCCTGTGATGTGCGCATGGTTCATGGTGGTGTTGATGGGACAGTTGTGGGGGTGAACAATATCTGTGCCTACAACTCCCATGATGCTATTGGCTACACTGACTTGCCCAGCATACACATATTTCCTTTCTTTCAGTGGGCTTCACTGTGTGGTGGTGTTGTAGCGGTGGCTACTTGTCTGGATGTGTTTGTCAGTTATATTTGTGCCACTGCCTAGCTGTAGTTGTAGTTGTGTTTGTACATGTGATGACACAGTTAAATGTCACTTTGAGATGGCATGTGTTGTGTTTCTCTGAGTGGCATACACATTTTGGGATGATTCTGTTCTGGTTGCTGTGTATTTGCTAAGAGTGCATGGTTTGACTCTCCCCTTGACAGTGATGTGTGTGTGTAGTCGCAGAATATTGTGTACATTTGTTGTGTACTCACCAGGCTCTGGGATGTTTTCTAGTCCATAGACGCTCACTGGTGGTAGGATGGCCCGCACCTTCTCCTCCCAGGGCCTGAGGTATACTGGCTTGGCAGGAGGGCCACTGCCGGTGTGTTGGCTCAAGAGGTAGTCCTTCTTCAACGGCTCCTTGACCCTCCTGCGCACGTCATACCACCTGTTCTGGATGTCTGTCTTTGTGCGCAAACATGGTGATTGTGCGTTCACCCTGTCGACGATCCTCTCCCACATCTTTGTTTTCTGTGACATGGGTGTCTGTTGGACCAGTGTACCAAAGAGCTGTGGCTCTACCCTGAGGATCTCATCTACCAGGACTTCCAATTCACTATCTAGGAACTTATGATTCTTCTTTGGGGGCATGGTGATGGGTGGTGATGGTGAGTGATGTGTGTGTTGGTGTGCAGGTGTGAGTGTGTGTTTTGCTAGGTGTATGTGAGGTTTCTATTTGTTGTGGTGCTGATGGTGTGTGGCTTGTGTGTTGGATGAGCTGTGGGTGTGTGGTTGCTGTCTGTTGAGTGCTGGCAGGTAATTTGAATTTGCAAAGGATCATGGTAGGGATTTGTGTCCTTTATATGGGTGGAGTTGTGGGTGTGTCTTTGTTCCCTGCCCCTCCCCCCAGTATTTATTGGCTTTGTAATTGCTTGTCTGGCCTTTTTTTGTGTATTTTCCCTTTGTACTTTTCGTGCATGTAGGAGACGTTCTTGTGACCGAGTCGGACCCTGCAGTTGTCTCGTACGGGCTTATCCGTTTCGTTCACGCTGTGTTTGTGCTGTTTTCTATGCTGCGTACGCGTCGGTCGCGGTGTTTTGGGTTGCTTCGCCTCGCAGTTTTGTATGCGTGTCGGTCGTACGGCTTGTCCTCCGTGCGACTCGGTCGTGTTTTCCACGCCTTGCATCGTACTTGGCGGGTGGGAGTCTGCGGGTACGTCTCGTTCGGTATTGTTCCGGGGCGAGTCGGTCGGTTCGAATCGCGTGTTTTTCCGGCCGGATTGCTGTTTTCCGCGCGGCTCGGTCGTTCAGCTTGTGTTTCGTACGAGTCGGTCGGGTTTTGCTCGCTTCTCATCGTACTTGGCGGGTCGGGCTGCACCGGTACGTGTCGGTCGGAATGTATTCCGGCTCCTACTCGGTCTGTACGTTTTCCGGCCGGAATCGGAATCGGCCCCATAGAATTCACTAACTGTAGGTCAAAGAATGGGATTTACTGCATACTTTTCTCTTGCCAAAAAGCTTACATTGGGAAAACCAAATTAGGAAGTACGACATCACATCCAGGATCATGTGCCATAGAATGTCAACCCTTAGTGCAGCATTTTCTGAAATGTAACCATGCGATCCCAGAACTACAATAGACGGTACTGCGATAAGTAAAAGTGAAACCAGGTAGAGATTGAGTATTACTTCAACAAGAGGTCTTCATGATAATGAAGATACGGACGGTTGAAACAGGACTAAATGAAATGTCTGAGTTTGCCAATGTTTTTTAAGGATTAGGAATATATATATCTTTCTGCAATAAGTTCTGCTTCAGTTTATTCATGTGTAATTCTACATTCAATGTACATAACATATTATTTCACTTGTTAGAAATGTAGTGAAAAAACCCCTTTCGAAAAAAAAATAAAACCAGAGATGAACAGTTTCTCCTTGTGAACATGTCACCTTTTGTAAAAGGTGAGCTCTGCAGACTACATTTCCCGGTGTACCATTTGTGAAAGGGTCTCCTACTTTGAAAGGGAAAAGCTGTGTAGACTATGTTTCCCAGCACTACTTAGTCTGAAAGTGAATTTCAGCTCTAACATGTTATTACCACCAAACGCGTAACTCCTGAGAATGCTGCTCAACTTGTGCTGTGAAGATTGGAGGTGTCCTGCCTCTTCGCGGATGTATGTATGTGTGCATTGGGAGTAAGGCTTCATTTGACACGGAGCGGTCATGTGCTGGAGAAAAATACAGAACCCAAAGTGAGTGTTAACTATTTTTCTTGCTAACTAGTGCAAGCAGGTCACCTCGAAAGAATTTAAGAAATTAAAAAGTTGTAAATCACTTAATTTCTCTTAGATTCTTAACCAAATATAACATTGACTGTAGGTGAGTGAGCGTTTCAAAAACTAATTCCCCACTAGTGCTCGGGAACTTTAAATTGCCTATTTGATTGCATATATTAATCCTGGCCTCCATATTTTTTCCTCTATTTTGCTTTTTAGATTATATGGCAATCATTGAACAAGAGCAATCTCATTTTATGTGGGTATGTAAAAAAGAGTTTAAACAACAGTGAACGGTGAGCAATTAATACGTTCTTTTTAAAGGAATTGCTCTCTTACCTGGTTTCATAACTCATTGTTCTTTCACCTTAGTGTCCAGACAAAAAAGTGGAGATATGCCCTGATGATAACTTTCTATAATTCTTGGTATCCCATCTACTTTGAGTTCGAAACTCGTCAGCAGTATTCTTTGTGAGGAATGTGGGGGAGCAATTTGTACTCTTGAAAAAGATAAAGTGAACTATTAAGGAAGAATAAATAAAGAAATGGGAAGATAATTCTTGAAGTGGAAATGTGACTGTGAACACATAACCCTCCCCCTTCTATGGAGTTCTATTGAGTGTTACAGATACCATCATATTTTGCCAGAATACAAGTCAAGAGGAAGAGGGGGCACTTAAAACAGGGGGAACATATTGTGACTTCTGTGATTAATTAAAAATCTGGATAACTTAAGCTCAGTAGATCTACTTTCAATTGAATTTTTACAAACCAATAACCGGCAAGGCCCAGAAGCAACTAAAACTATTTGGAAAACAAATGAGACTGCCAATATGGTCAGGAAGGAAGCAAATACATTTCTGCAGTGGGGGATAAGGCTACATCCTGAAAAAAAAGCTGGGCTACTCACACTAACAAATCTATATTAAAAGGAGGTCGCAGCAGCTCTTCAGTGACTTACCTCAAAAACAACATTCCATAGGGAGGCCATGAGCCAAAGGATTCAACACCACTGACAGTAGACTCCAACTGGATCCATCTATGGCGAACAATCAAGGTCAGCCAGACCCAATGACTGGGAATCCCCCTCCTACACCAACTTTGAAGGAGCCAAAGAGGTTCCGTATGTGCTTCTGAAACATCAAAGGCCTGGCCAGCAAGGCAAAGGACCACGAGGTATTAAATTAATTTGAAAGCATTCGACCTTGTACTACTACAAGAAACCTGGGAGGACCAAGTGATAGAATTACATGGGTTTACGTCACAATTGGTTCCTGCAACAAAGGGGTCCAAATATTGTCACCGGTCGGGTGGCCTGATAATATATGCCTTAATATCCACAATTGGAACCATCCATCCAGTAAAGGCACTCATAGTGGCCCCAAGTGCCATGCAGGCTGTAACAACAACAATTATCATTAATGAAGTAGAATGGCCAATTATAATAATTAATACATACTTACACCCGAAGCACAGGTCAAAAGCTGGTAAAGAACTAATAAAAGAATTGACAAGAATCTCAGAAGAGGGCAACATAGAGAACATCATACTAGCAGGAGACTTTAATCTCCACCTTCTTGGCACTTCGAGTGAAGATGAGCTACTACGGGAACTATCCACAGAGTGGAAAATCCCGACCCAGGGACCAGCACATCCAAACAAGCAAACAAGTACATCAACTCATTTACTCCAAGAGCACGAACATCAAATTCTGAGGGCTTTAAATGGCCGGTTCACTGAGGATTATCCACCGGCCCCAACTTTTTATTCAACAACCACCACCTCCCACCTTGACTACACCTTCGTCACAATCCCCTTGTTTCATAACAGTTTTTCTTACCAACTGTGAGATAACGTGCAAAGCGATCGCTTACCGCAAGAGGTGACATTAAAATCAAATGCCAAATACTTAATGGAGGTGGCACAGATTAGACCACTGACTTCAGATGGATAAAGTGCAGCCCTGCTGCGGTTGAGGAGCTATCTAAATCTGCAATGATTCTCCTTCGCCAAGAGAATGATATGGCGACTCATTCCTTAACTACATGGGAGAACTTCACAAAGGCCCTTAGGGATAAATTTGCCACCAGGATTGGAACGCAAACAGGAGCAACAGGGATTTCCCCAGCTGCAAACATAATCACCCCTCAGATCAGAAGACTCAAATATTCAACAAATCAAACTTTAAGGCAGCTATGCAGGAACCCTCAAAATCTAGCCCTGCAAAGTGATCTGTGGAAATTGAAGGCAACACAAAAAAATAAAAAATGGGAAACAAATGGGAAAAAAGACAAGGAAACGAATTACTTTGGGCAAGGATATTGCACGATTCAAAACTCAAGAACAGTGCCCGGTTTTGGCGGACAATCAAAAGCTTCCGGCGGCCAGCTCACCAAGTAATCTCTCAGAGGAAGGCTGGGCAAAATATCTACATCATCACTTCAATATTATGAAACAAGAAGTGGAACAAACTGGGGAAGAAACCCACGCTAAACAAAGGGACAGAGGTAATACATCCAGGGAAAAGTCTGGACCCAAACCAAATGAGGACACAAGTTTTGGCGCCGTTCTGAATAGCCATAGACACCTTAGGGCCGAAGCAGCAGCAGGCCTAGAAACATCACAAAACAGTGAAGAGGAATGTCACGGAATAATAGCGCTACAAATCAGGACACAACTAGCCAAAGGAAGGGTGGAAGGTGCTCCAGGCCCCAACGGAATACCACCAATTCTGTACAAACATGATCCAGAGTATTGGAGCAAAGCCCTGGTGCCAGTCTTCAATGAGGTACTGGAAACACAAACTATCCCGGAATCATGGAAGGGATCCACGATCAGTCCCATCTACAACCGGGAGATAAGACCAACACAAATATCTATCGACTTGTCGCCTTAATCGACTTTGAAGCTTAGTACTACACAGGAGTGATCCTGGAAGAACTAACAACTTGGGCCTCGTTTAAATCCATCATCACTGTAACCAGACTGGTTTCTGCAGACAAATGGGAACCACTACTAACATCATGGCTCTGGCACAGCTGATTGACGCAGCCAAAGAGGCAAAGCAACTGCTATTCCTATGTTTTATAGATTATAGTGCAGCATTTGATCATATAGACTGCGCTAGATTATGACAGAAACTGGAAAAATGGGGATTTCCAACGGCCCTCCTAAATCAACTGATTTTACTACATACGGACACCTGGGTTAAAATCAAGCTGGGAGCCGGGACACACCTCTCTAGACGAATTAACATCTCTAAAGGGATAAAACAAGAGTGTGTTCTTTAGTCTCTTCATGACAGACCTCCATGGGGAATTGGACAAAAGTATATCACATGCCCCGAAACTAGGAAAAGTGCCCCTTTCCAACCTTCTATAGGCGGGCAACCTGGTTTTAATAAGCAGAACATCAATTCAGCACCTCCTGGACACCACTAACAATTTTTCACAAGTCAACGCATTAACTTAAGAAAGACAAAAACTATGGCAATAAATTATTCCAGGAAGAAAAAGCTGAATTGGTATTTGGACGGACATCGCCTAGAACCGGCCACTGAATATAAATATTTAGGAGTCTTACTGGACAGCAGAGGCTCGTACAAACCTCAGTTTGAGGCCCTGCCCCGGAAAGGCACTACAAGTTCACTAGCAATAAAGCCTCTAAAGAAAGTCCTCCCAGAGTTAACCCTCAATCCACTACTACAGGCCATCCGGGCCAAGCTACAACCAATCCTAATATATGGAAGTGAATCAATGCGAGGGATTGATGCGATGGCCTTGGACAAAATTATCATCAGCACTTATAGAGCGATCTTCCATCTCCCGACCAACGTGTCTACTGCCCATATTCGCTTAGAATTTGGCCTACAGAAGCAGACCGTGGCAAGGAGGGGGGCATACATAAAAAGCTGGCATAAGATTAAAGGAGCCGAGCCAGGATCATTAAATTCACACCTCCGGACCGAAATGACATGCCATGGAAACTCACCCGCTAGAGAGTATCTCCTTGACTCTCTATCAAAACTAGGTCTAACTAGCCTTTGGGCCACCTCTGCACCCATCAGAGCTTCAAGAAGTCAGTAACAAATGCAACAAAAACTAAATCCATAATCAAAGACAAAAAAACCCTGCCAAAAAGGGCACATGGTTGGTCTGTGCTCAATAATTATAAAATTCTCAAACCACAAACTTATTCAAGGTTTTAAAATGAAGTTAAAAGAAAACATTTTAAGACTACGGCTGGGCATCTTCCCGATCCTCCCGCGCTTACCCCCTGGAAAAGAAAAACACGAGATCATACCTTTTGCCTCTGTAGAACAGGAAGCGAGGACCTTGTGCACGCTATCTGCATTTGCCCAAGCCAACTGGACACTAGACGCACTCTACTTCTCCCAACTTTCAAACAGAACTTCATTGGGGCATATTAGCAAGACTGGCGATAAAATTATCGCTGCTTTAGCGGCAGGAAACTGCCGCTAAAACGGCGATAATGGGCTTACTAATAAGCGTTATAGAATTCCAATAGAAGCCCAGGTTAGATGTCCTGCACATCTAACCTGGGCTTCTATTGGAATTCTATAACGCTTATTAGCAAGTTAATTATCGCCGCTTTAGCGGCAGTTTCCTGCCGCTAAAACGGCGATAATTTTATCGCCAGTCTTGCTAATATGCCCCTTCATTAGGACTTGCAGGCAGGCAGTGAAGCTGTGCTTCAACTCTACTGTGATCCAACTAAACTGCCGCCTCACAAAGTTCTTCAATATAGTGGAAAAGAGACTTTCTCAAACACTGCCCCACAACGAAGGCGTTGAGAGCAAATAAACAACATGCACAGGAGGCTGCGGATTACCAAATAGGAAAAAATCAGGACACTACAACAATACTTAGTGGATGAACACTTTATCATTTTTTAGTGAAGTGCACCCGAACCACCATTTAAACAGCCTGGGAATAGGAAAAGCCGGAAAATCAGCAAAGACTTTATAAAATGAACGGAAAAATGGGAAATAAAAAGATCCACGCACAAGGAACTTGGAACAGCTCTTCCTTCAAAGGTTTTTATTGTTTTTAGTGTCGTACCATCATTCCAATTAATGGGCATTGGCAAGAAGACATTAAAAAAGCTCCACATAGGTACATATGGGGAAAGGGAAACGCCCTATTTTTATACTATGAACGGAAATAAATACGAACGCCTCCTTGATTATTGATTTCATTGAATGAATGTTGCAATTTTAACATTTGCATAGAGGGGAATTGTATATAAAGTTCGAGCATTTTTTATTTCTCCCTTTTCCGATACTTATAATGTAAACGAAATTGCTAAGATTTTAATTAATCATGCAAAATAAAGTCCTCATCATCCTGTTGAGTGTTAAAGCACACAAGGGGAACACGTTGTGTTGCTATTCTTTACTTTGTGTTTTAAGCTTCTGTACCTTTGTCTTAAACCGATTCCGTGACACAATCACAATTTATAAATATGTAAAATGTATGTCAATAGTCTTGAAATTCATTTGTTATGGTTTGTTGTACACGACTTGCGACATATACTTATGTTATCTGAGTGCACAAGAGTTTCACATTGATTTTTTGGGGTTCTTATACTATGAGGTTTTCTCTGTAAGGAAGCGCTATATGAAATAATGATCAAATACTATTAGATTTTGTTTTCTCAGCACACAGGAGTCATGCTAGCGTTGTGTAATATTTTGAACAGTGTTTTTTCTATGGCTATTGGGGGGTCTTTGTGTTTTGAGTATAATAAGGATGCCACGTCTATCACAGCAGATATAGAGTGTGGATTGAATCCCATACAGATGGCAGTGAAAACCCAAGGACATGGCGAAATGCTGAGGTCTTCCCTGTAAACCTCCCTTCCATGACATACAGCTCCAGAGGCAACCCTTTCATGAAGGGAAAGCCTTCACCTCTTCCATTCACATGACAGCTCAGCATTTATAGCGCTGCTGCAGAATGTCGGGTCGGGTCGAGGCGCATTTTATCTACTGTACCGTGGCTGAGTTCACATGCCTCATCTGGATCCTGCATCTTGCAGGTTGAACACAGATGACCACAGCAAGCACCTAACCCACTCATCTATCTAGTGTGGGAGGGTAGGCACGTTTCTCTTATGTTCGCGGTTATTATGGATGACCCACGACATGGCCGCTGCTCCACCAGGCAGCCACCGGTGTGTCCTTACCTGATTTCGCCTAGCGCTGGCATAGCTCTGCTGGCTTCGTGGCGCTAGGATAAAACTGTGATCGAATTACTTATACATTAGTTTTTTAGATCAGTGTCTACACTGAGTTGTCATTTTGTGTGACAAGTGATCTTACTTTGATTTCTTGCAGAGCGGGGCCCCCTTCCCTGAGCTGTTGCCAGGTAGAGGTGTGGCTACTTATCCTATACTTTTGGGTAAGTCATTTGTAGAAACTTAGAAGAATTCTTTTTTTTAATTTTTTTTTTTATATTGAATCTTCTCAGTATGACTATGTTTAAATACCGATATGGTATGAGAAGGGATATAGATTTAATCCTTTTCAACTAAGCACGTATGAGCAATACTGGTTGTTTGACTTGTGTTTTGTTTTCCCTCCCTTTTTTGTCTCACGTATACAGATAGTTCCAGTAATACTAAAACAAACAATATACAGGATTACTGGTTTTGTATATTTTATTTTTTCACATTTTGTATTAGCAGCAGCTCCAATGTCCACCTGGTCCTGAAGAAAGCGGGGATACTTTTGTAGATCGTATTGGCTGAAACATGTCGACCGTTTTTTTCAAATTGAGCAGTTTATAATTTATACTGCTCTTTGCACTGCTTTTTTAATCCTACCAGTGTGAGCAAGTGAATAAAGTTTCTGTTTTTGCTGACATTAGGTAGTTTTAAAACTCACGATTTTTACTCACCTTCTTATTCTGTTGCGCTGCGTCCTCACCCCACCAGATACTTTCCATATGGGATTTTAGCATCCATAGTAGCGTTGCACTATTCTAGAAAACATCCCAGAGCTCCTTCCTCTCAGTGAGGGAGTTGTAGCCCTCAGTGGGACTAGGTATTCCCACTGGGAGGAGAAACCCATATGATGAAGCATGCCACCATAGGTGGGTGAGGGTATTCGTCCTAAAAGGGATCTCTCCCCTGAGGAGATTTGATGAGACACAACTCGTTTACTTTCAGTTTGCTTTTGTGCGTACATAGACCCAAGGTTATTTTGTGTTATAATTCATGTTAGGGGGGCCATTACAATGCCCGAACCTCACACTGCAAGGGCAGCTGTCAGAAGCTGTCAGTGCCACTGAGGGAATGGTGCCAGCAGAGATCTCCTCGAGGGGACTCATGCCTCCATGGAGCTCAAACACTGCTGCCTGGCTGACCTCCCAGGCCCGCCACGAGGCGCGAACCCATGGCTGGACAGGGCTTCCTATCAGTGTCCTAAGCGACGCATTAAACAAGCAGTTATTGTTAGCGACAGCAAATGAGTGCTCAGGGCCCAGGATGCTGACTGAAGGTGTGAAATGTGCCCCCTCCGGCGCTCACTCACACCTTCTCTAACACTGAGGTCTGGGGAGAGATGCTGACGTAAAGACTGCGGGAAACAAGATGCAACTAATTAAAGCGCATTTTTCACAGAGTGCAACAGGACTGAGGCTCGAAGGTTTCTGGACAATGAATGCTTTGTGACAGCTTTGAAGGAGTCAGACGTGCTTCACCCCGAGGGGCCGGAGCGTCGGATTTAGAGGTGGGTGGGGATGGGAGGTGCTCGGAGATCTGTGGACAGGGTCTGAGTTACAGGTTCTTAGCAGGGATGCGAGCTGGCATTAAAGGCTTTAGGGTGGGTGCCCTGCTGATTCAAGGCAGATTTAATGCACATGATTGCAGTCTGCTTAAGGCAATCACTGAAGATGTGCACAGTTACAGATACAAAACTATCACTATTTTAGAAATCAGTAAAAGAGCAGACATTTTCTTCCTTAAGAATCATTGGCTCACATTGGTGCATCACTATATATCATCAACACCTTCTTCATCATCATTGGTGTAAGAGATTGGGCTGTTGGATGACTGGGATGTGAGCCCTGGTCAAGCAGCAACCACAATCTCTGTCATGTTGAGGCGCAAGCAAACCCTAAATTAACCTGTGCTCAGCTCTCTGGCAGCTTGATACAGAGCAGTCAGGCTTAACTTAGAGGCAATGTGTAAGAATTTGTGCAACACTTCACACAGTGACACAGTGAAGACACACCACAAAAGGAGCCCAAACAACAAAAATCCAATTAGTAGAACCAGAGATATTCAATTGTTAAGGTTTTTAGAGAAAATAGCACCAAAAAGCACAAAGCGCCAACTGTGGATATCTTTTCATACAATACCGGGACAAAGTCACAAGTTCAGGCTGATCGCGATGGAGCATGGTTGGCTACAGGGACCCAGATAGGCCAGCTGAACAAAGTACCTTAAATCCTGGTTGCAGAGCATCACGACAATCCGTATTTATGATGTGCCATGCAGCCAAAGTGATAAATCGGTTTAAGATGCGGCAAGGCTGCGGTGCGGGGTACTGTTGCATCGACATCGTGGATCCTGTCGATGGGGCTTGCGATGCAAAGTCCGGCATCGGGGCTGCAGCGTGTAGTCAAGACGATGTATCTGCTCCGAAGAGCTGCGATGCTGAGTCTGGCGTCATCGTTGAGGCTGCTGTTGAGAGATGCGAGAGCCTGCGCAGAGGATGCATCACACAGCAGCGGTTCCAAGGACATTGTGGGTTTCAGTGGTGCTGCAAGTCTTTGCAGTGGGTTCAATCACTGCAGCAGCGGAGATGCGTTGGTTCTGCTTGGGGTTGTCCTGCATGGCAGAGGAGATGCATCTGTTCAGCAGGGTCCACAGAAGCTGGTGAAGCATTTTAAGCCCACTTCCCAGGGTCCAAGACTAGGGTGGCACCAATTGGCAGGGCAGACTCATGGATGTCAGAGTCCAGATGCAGATGCAAGATTGTTGCAAGTCTGTTATGTCCCTGAGGTGTAAGATCAGGAAGCCAGTCAACTAGCCCTTGGAGTCACTCTGGGTTTTGGGTTCAAAAGATGCAGGTCCAGTCCTCTTCACCCAAGCAGGAGGGCAGCACATCAGCTCAGCAATGCAGGAGTCAAGCAGAGTGCAGTCCAGCAGAGTGGCAGTGCTTCAGCAACACTGCAGTACTTCTACCTGGCAGAGTATCCACAGCTCAAGAAGTGTACGGAGTGGTAGTGTCTGGGGTCTAGTTTATACACCCAGTTGTGCCTTTGAAGTGGGAGAGAAGCTTCTAAAGGTTTACCTGTGAAGTCCTTTGGCATCCTGCCTACCTGCCCTGGCTCCAGACTACCTACAGGGGGTATGCAGCCCTTTGGGTGGAGACAGGACACAGCCTATTCCAGTAGCGGCACGTCCCCTGCCAAAGTGGTGGGGCGGACTGGAGGAGGGAGGTGGGGAGGGTAGGAGGGTTTGGGGGCAAAAAAATAAACAAAAATAATTTACCTGGACTTCGACGTCACCTGCCGCATTGTGCTCTTGCGCTCTTCATCTGGGCACAAGCTCCCAGACTACACTGCGGCCAATTATTTCGCTGCATGAAAGCAGCGTCATGATTAATCTGAGCGCTGGCAACTTGCGCTGCCAGACAGACTCGGAGCCTGTGCCTGCTCTATCCAGCCCCAGCAATGCAGCTGGGGCTGGAGAGAGCTTCACTGCACATGAGGGTTTGGCCGGCCTGAGACGGCCGGCCAAAACCTCATGCACAGTGAAGGGTGTGACCACCACTCCCCCACCAGCAGTGTCATCCCTCTGGACCCGCCCCCAAGACTCATCAGACTTCTGGGGGAAGGTCCAGGGAGTTTCAAATAAAATGATAATAAAATAGGTTTAAAACCAGTTTTATTATCGTTTTATTTGAGGTTGGTGGCAGGGGGTCGGCGGTCCTCTGCCCTAATTGAGGGGCTGCCGCTGGCCTATTCTAGTTTAGGTGAGGCTTGGTCCAGCCCCTCCGTCCCATCCTGCCAGTGATGGTCCATCCAGTCACACCTGACCTCCCATTGTGTGTGGCTGTCTAGGAAGAATACACAAAGCCTAACTGCCAACTTCATCCAGTCATGTGACCAGAGAGAGGCTGCAGTAACCAAATGGCTAAGGCGATAAATTGCCAATGTTCTAAAAGTGGCTTTTCCAGACTGGCAATTTAAAATCCAACTTCACCATAACTGTAATTCCATAGACACCAAACCTGAACTGGTTATCTCTTCCCATTTGAGGATTACACTTATAAAATATAATAGGGCAACTCCAATCTTATCCTATGGGAGAGTTAGGCCTTGCAATAGTGATAAACGAATTTGAGAGTTTTTCGCTACAGGGGCATGTAAAACATAAAAGTACATGTCCTATTTTTTTAATGCATTACACCCTGCCCTCTGGACAGTCCAGGGCCTACCCTAGGGGTGACTTATATGTTTAAAAAGGGATTTCCTTGCATCTTTGGATGATCCAAATTAACTACCTCCACATGACATGCTTGACCCCCCAGCGGTTGCAGTGGATGGACCACAAGACTCAGGACGTATGCATAAGATGCTGGCTCCCTGCCATTGTTTTTCAAGTGACCTAGTCCTGCCTGGCCTTATTACCCTTCTGGGACGGGGTGGGGCACGAGATCTCTTAGGTGCTGGATCACCACATAGACCTGGGTCCCCAGGTGGCACTGTGGGTCTCCTGGAGGAAGTTGGGGGGGGCAGGGGCTGAAAGAATCTTTACAGGAGTTGTTTCCTTAGTGGCTAAAAGAGACACCACTACACCTGGAAAAGGCCAGAACTCTTCTCTCTTGCGATCTGGAGAAAAGGCGTTGACTGGTGAGCACACCATGAAAAAACAATATACGAGTGAGAGGCCACCCTCAAAAAGCACAAAAAGATATGGGGTGGGTGTGGGCATACCTGATTACCACTGGGATGATAATGTTTATATTTATGACTGTGTTTATGTAAAGACTTGCTCTGACACATATGTGATGATACTACCTTCTCATTGGTGGATGATACCTTGTAATGCTAAAATTAATAAAAATAGGTTATTAAAAAAAAGGAACGTTTGGGCACCTGAGTCACTGGTAATTGTTGGCAACTATGACTTGGTGGAATGTGTTACGGAGGACCTTTTCTGAGGACACCAGCTGGCACTTCACTGTACTCATGCTGACTTCTGTGTCCTTCAGAGCCTCCACCCATTGCCCATTGACCCACTGCCTATACTTAGACGTATTTGCAGGCATATGGGCTTTTGGTACCATCTCCTTATCCCCCAGGGAAACTAGAGTCACCACTGTCTGTTCTCCAAAGCTAACTGGGACCACCTCCTCCCCGGGCGCTACACTTGCCAACCCAGGTGTTTGCCCACCGGTGGGGGACTGTGCCCTCCTAGGACATTTGGAGTCACCCTTAGAGTGCCCATATTTGTAGCACTCTGTGCATTGGGGTACAAACCTCCTTCCCTGCTTCTTACAGAATCCCTTGTTTTTAGGCTCATACTGGGACTGGTTCCTACTGCTTCCTTGGGAATTATTTTGGGTGCCTTCTGAGAACTCCTAATTTTGAAGGTTTTGCCTCCCCCCTCTTTCTTCTGATGGCACCCCTGACCACCCTTGTGGGAGTCCCCACCCCCCTCCCCACCAAGTACCTCTTTTGACACCCTGGTGCTGGTCCTGGTGTTGGTGCTGGCTTTCTCAGCAAGCTTCCTGGGTCAGTCAGCTTGCTGTCAACTAGGTGCTGGTGCAGCTCTGGAAAACAAATACTGAGCATGTGCTCTCTCAGAATTAGACTATACCGTCCACTGTAGTCATTTACTTTGCTGCCCCATACCCAATCATTCAGCGTCTTGCTAGAGTAATCCACAAATCCACCCAGGACAGGTTGGGGAGCTTCTGGCTGTCGCTGGTTCTCTGGCGGTATTTTTCAGGGGCCAGTCCAAATTGAGTGATCGAAGATGGCTTTCATGGGGGTGTGCCTGGTTTTGTTCTCAACCTCTAAGGTGTGTCCCACCCCACTGTAGACCTGTTCTATCACAAGCTCCCTTTCCCCCAGGGCTCTTCTGGACTCTTGTGAACCCTCAAGTCTACCTCAAAGGCAGAAAAACATTTGTCAATATCATCCCCCACCACATACCTGGGAACCAAATCCTTGGGGATGCCAACCTTTTTGTCTCCTTCTGACACTTCAGGTATCCTGTCACCATTGCTGGAATCTTCCTGTTTGGCCCTCAGTTCCAGCTTTTTCAGGCTCCTTTCATGAGCCATACACTCCAAAGGCAGTTCTTTCACCATTTTTAACATGGCCATTTTCAGCTGAAACTCCCTCTCTTACCCGCTTAACCGCGGCGCAAATTCCGCCGCGGCGCGGCGGTTTAATTAAGTGGGTGGGGCCGCGTCGGCCAACGGACGTGCGCAGCACTACGAAGGTAGTGCTCGCGACGGCCGTTGGCCGACAGAAGCAGCGAAGGGGTTACTCCCTGTACGCCAGCTCATCTGTCGACAGGCCATGTGATCACACACTGCCTCCATTTCATCCTCATCCTTCTGCTCTTTGTGGCTGCCATCAACTGGTAGACCTCTGTCCAGGCCTACAGAGCTTTCTGCATCTCTAACGTTTTGGTGTCCTTCATTTGCAGTCCCCTTTCCTGGCAGAACTGTTTAAGCTCAGCCACTGTGTAGCTTTCCAGGATGGCCAGCTCAAACTGCATTGCTGCTGGAATGGTTTCAGACAGACCAGTAGTAGGAATTAGGGTAGATTTGGCAAAAAAAAGAAGCCAATCAAAGACGATTTACAAACTCGAATTGTTCTAAATTCATTAATGTGGGGGGTAGTGTAACACAAGGCCCTGCTATCCCTGAGTCCACTTTGAAAATGGAACTATCAATTTTGAAGGACTGATTACAAATGATGCTCTGCTGTGCACCTCAGGCACGGATCAGGAGGGCGGTGGTTCAGGTGTTTGTCACAGAAAGTTAATTAGTATCTCACATTTGCATCTGAGAAGCCCTACAGATGAAACCTATAGCCGTGACATGAGGTGGCCTAGGTCTTATTCATGGGTAAGTAGTGTTGTTATACTTCTGTTAACTATTTAAGGTTCCCTTTTCAATTTTTCTTGATAAACATGGATAACCAGTCAAGGTCTGTGCATGAGTCAGTGCATTCTAACGGCACAGTAGTTGTTTACACAGGGATCGCAATTTAACAGCTCACTTTCAATCTGGCCCACTGTATTAATGTACATTTTAAGGACTTGCCTAACAGCACGCATGAGCTGTTTGCTGCGAGGAGTATTGTATACAGTAAAGGGCTTGGAACCCGCTCACACTTACCATTGGTTCCTCCATCTCCATTCTTCAATGCAACATTTAATTGGGCATCACAGGCCATTGCGTCTCTTCCGTTCTTTCAGTGGAGCATGGACGAAGCACAAATTAATTAAATTTAATTGGTAGCCGTCCGCTGCTCGCGCTATGATTGAGGTTTTATTTCTATTTTTCCCTCCTTCCACTTCCCCTTCTGTCTTGTGCTTGTTTCCCCTCTAGGTATTGGAGCGCTTAACATGAGCACCAGTAATGTGACATTCATGATTTCAATGTTATTTTTTAATTTATGCACGGAGACACATTAAACAACGTTGCACTCGTTTTTTAAAATTTTAATTAAGCACAGGGATATTAGGTGATTTGCTCAGAATCACAAGCTGTTGAGCTGATGCCGAGACTTGAACCAGGCCGCCCCTGCACAGTAACTTTTAGTTTAGCTCAGTGGACTTTGGCTGCTGTCATTGAGCAATGGAATGAAGTCCAGTTAGGTGGAAAGTGACAGTAGTTGGCAGGAAGGGGGCGCTGCCATCAGTGTTACATTACAGAAGTCATAGGGATTATGCGAAATCCAAGTGTTACACAAAAATGTAAGTGTAGCAAACGAGTCACCCTATTCAGAGGGTGAGTGGTGAGGGTGCAATGCAGCCAGTGGTGCATTTTAGAGCACATTGTCCCAGATATATTGCTATAGCATGGTGGTAGCGCACGGTCACTTACAGACAGTACATTTTCCACTGAAATAGCCACCACATTTTCAGACCTAGTTGTGCTGATAAAACTGTATAGTGCACAAAAGATAATGTGGAAATTGGTTTTCAGCGAACATTTACCATCTGAGCATCACTAAGTAAAGTGTCTTGTTTGGATCCTATTAAAATCTTTGTTCCATTACACTTCATAATTACAAAAATATGTGTTTTGTTTGTGCTTTCCTAACTGCTACTACATTTTGAAATATTTGCAGAGTTCATTTACAGATATTTAAATCCTGTTGTGTGTTAAAAAATTACCTCCTACAATCTATCCTTTCACACTCTCTGTACCACAGCAAGATTTTCACTGCATTCAGTTTACAAAAGTGTCTCCATTTGCAGTCTGAGGAACAAAAGAAACACCAATCTCCATGATGAAAGTGTAAGCAGTAATTATTTGTCAGAATACATAACCTGACATTTGACCTTTATCATTGAACCCCCGCCCCCCCCCCCAGCGCCCTTACTTCCAGCGCCTATGGGTTGGGGGTGCATGGGTGGTTTTCCCCGGCCATTAAACACATGATGCTGCAGCAGGTTCCCATAAAACAAGAGGTTTCTGTGGCTTTCTCAATGATCTATTGGAGAACATTCCACAGCCAACAAATTATACAAGTTGAGTCTGGATCTTCACGAGCTTCTACCTTACAACAGTTCCAGAAATTGTCTAAAGAGGGCCATTGCATCCTTGGAGCGGAACGCTTTGAGTTGTCGTTGACAGTCCGCGAGTTTGTTCTGCCAATGTTTCTTTGTTGGTGCATGCCTGTAACACCAATGCATTCACACTTACTGCTTCGCCAGGAACAATACAACCGCGGTGAGTTTCTGTTCAGCTTGGGTACCATTTTGACCCATCCCAACAGTGCAACTACCGGCATGAACAGTACAGGTGTCTGACCTCAATCTCCTGCAGATTGGCTGTCTGTGCAACCACTGCAGGCTGGTATACAACCCTCACTCCACCCCAGTGCAGTCAGCAGGAATTGTTTATTTTGTTTATACACAGAGGCTATAGGATGGGGAGCCATGGCTCAGGATTTTGAGGGTGGTCTTTGTGGTTGAGAGAATGGGAGTGGCAGGAAACAAGGTGAATGGTCAGTAAGAGTCTCAGATTATACAGGGACAAGGGACAAGCCAGGTTTGGGGCTGACTCGAGAGGGCTGGCATCTGGAAGGGGAGACTGGATGCATGGAAGAGGTTTATGTGCCCCTGGGGGAGGGATGCAAGACTGGCAGGACGCTGCTGATGAGTTGAGATTAGTAGAGGGTCTAAGTGCTAGGCTGATGCACTGGCAGGAAGGTGACATTTGTAGGAGAGGAAAGCTTGCACTGCTCATGCCATGCTGTACCTGCATGTTCTAATCTCTTTGTTGTGCCCGTTCTCTGCAGGAGGTAGGCTTGCGCTGCTCATGCCATGCTGCACCTGTAGTGCGTGTGTTGATCTCTATGTTGTGCCCGTTGTCTGCAGGAGGTGGGCTTGCGCTGCTCATGCCCTGCTGCACCTGTACTGCGTGTGCTGATCTCTATGTTGTGCCCGTTGCCTGCAGGAGGTAGCCTTGCTCTGCCCATGCCATTTTGTACCGAATCTGTACCCTTTCTGGGATGGAGGGAAACTTGTATAAGTAAGGCCTTGGTGTGTCTGTTCTGGGAGGGATGGCACCTTGCTCTTTTTGTGTCTCCAATGTTCTGGCTGTGTTAGTGAAGGATGCCTGGTCTAACGATATGCATGGGGTACCTGTTTTGGAGGGAGTGAAGGTTCTGCTGCTAATGCCAATGTGGTACCTATTTAGTGGGTACTCTTACAATGCTGTTGCTCATGCTGTACCTGGTCTGTGGGTCATGGAAGCTTTCACTGCTGATGCCCAGATGGTACCATGTTAGGTGAAGGAGTGTGACTTAAATTACAGATGCCAATGTTGCACCTGTTCTATGAAGGAGAGGACTTGTATAGATGATGACCCCACTGTCCAGGGTGTTTATGGGATTGATACTTGCACTGATAATTCTTATTCTGCACCTGTTATAGTGATGTCTCTTCTGGGCCCACTTTAGTTTTCCCTTAGTTTTGCGTATTAGGTGTTTTAGGCTGTCTCTGGTTTGCGCAGTCACATATAACACATTCGTTTTCGTGATTGTTTTAGGAATACACTAAATGTTTGTAATTCAGTGATTCCTCTTGGGTTTTCATCTGCACGTTTTGTACAAGGTTGCCTGTAATACATAACAACATAGTGTACTGTTTTCTTTGCTCGAGTCACCAACAGCTCCTAATGTTTTAGACATAACATGGTAACACAGCTGCAGCTTTCCAACACAGTAGTTCTTATCATATAAACTGTGTTTCGCCCCCTTGGGTGGCCGAGAGGAGTATTCTGGCAGAGAGACAGATCCCAGTACGAACGCCCGCACAGCCTGCCATGCGGCCTTGCATAACATTTACACTAATGATGCAGACCACCAAACTAGATACACCAGGTATGGGGTCTGTTGCCAATCCCAAAGACCACTTATATATCTCTGTGCTCACACAGTAAGAGGAGGACTAGACAGGTAGATCACTTTCCATGGGGGGGAGGTTTATTTTATACAGTTGGATAGTAATGCTAATTTCATCTGCCTACAGCACATTTGCTTCATAATAGACTGCAATAGTTTCAGTAACTGTATTGTAATGGTTCATCCTGTCTTTCCTTTGTTTACTAAGGGCATCCATGAGTGAGAGATGAAAGGTGATGATCTGTTTCCAAGGTTCCCTTGGGGACCAGAAGGTCATGTTCTAGATTGCCAAAGTCACCTGCTACTCTAGGAAGGTTAGGAGTTCAGGTGAGGGGCTGTGAGCTAGACAGGATTTGGGACGACAGACACTGACATTGTAGAGAGACTCAGTCCCTACATTCTGACGTCCTGTCACCCCTAGGCACAGTTCTGTTTTACCAGCGGAATCCCTGCGACACTGTTCTCTAAGGGAAGGAAGCTTGCATTGCTGATGCAGTTTTTACCAGTTATAAGGAGGGGAGAATCCTGCTCTCCTGATTCTATGTTGTATCTTTTCTGGGAGAGAGGGAACTCTGCACTGCTTATCTCCATGATGTATCTATTATGTTAGTAAGCGAAGCTTGCTCTGCCGATGCCAATGCAGTCGCTACTCTGTGTCTTCCATGGAATCCTCAGTTGCTGATGTCATGGCGCTCCTGCTCTGTGAGGGATTCCTCGCTCCTGTGCGGCACCTGTTCTGTGTGTGTCTCGGGTCGCATCACGGATACCCTCCTGTAGTAATTGTGTGAAGGAGCGGCACTTCCACTGCTGATGGGATGGTTTGCTGTTCTTCCTCTAGATGGAGGAATACCTAACCCCTTAAACTTGTTTAATAGAACAGCTTGCATTTGTTCCGTGAGCAGCTGAAACTTGCTCTGCTGAGTCCCAGAGTGAAGCACACAGCTCGCTACGGAAACCTTCACTTCTCGCTGCCTGTGTGGTCCTGCTCTGTGAGCTGTGAGGGTGGGATGCTTGCACTGTTGATGTCCACGCGGTAAATGTTTTGTGTTCCTCACTAATCATGGGAGCAGTGATTGGTTTCTATAACATGTCAAAACAGTTGGCACTGTCCTCCACTCTAAGCCAATTAGTTTGTTTGCCTGGCAGCTGCCAGAGGTAATGTTGTGTGTGTGATGTGCACTACAGAGACAGGGTGCAGAGGGTAAGTAAACAGAGCTTGGGAGAGATTTTATCACAAGGGGATACATAATCAGCTAATTTACATATGTATGTGTGGTTGGAATGTGCATGAAGAAGAATGCTCCCAAAACTATGTAATTAAGAGACAAATACAGATATATAAAAGAAAAACACTTTATCAAAGTTTCTAGGGAGGTAAACGTGAAACGTGCAGGCTAATAGCAAACCTTCCTATCTTAGTGGTGGCTGGTTTCTGTTTCCTTTATCTGCGGATATCTATAGCATTTGGGCTACAAATAAAACGAGCTGATCTTAAACATAACTAAATAATTAGAGAGCATAGTAGCTGCAACATATGTCCACAAGAAATGCTCTGGTCTGTAGATGGGTCCTGCACGTGCGCTGATATGCGATGTAAAGTGCTAATGCAGGGAAGTGCACGGCATATCACCTGGTGTAATAAGTTAGTTTTCCCTTGCAGTTGGTTCACTCTTAGATATTTCTCAGAGGGATCAATTAAGTTCCATAGAGCCAGGCAATTATCCATTACATTTCTATAAAATAATACATTCTGTGCTCACACTAACATAATTATTAACGCACAAAATGTATCCAGCACAACAGATAGTGTCTGGACATTTCGGTTTAACCTAAATGGAGGTGTGCACTTCTTCTGGCCTCTTGATAAGCGCTGGCAAATCATGTGACATCAATAACCCTTTTTGTGATCCCATATTTCACTTTTACAGCTACACATATGCAACCACCCTGAAAAAGAATACAACCACCCTGAAAAAGAATACAACCACCCTGAAAAAGAATACAACCACCCTGAAAAAGAATACAACCACCCTGAAAAAGAATACAACCACCCTGAAAAAGAAATACAACCACCCTGAAAAAGAATACAACCACCCTGAAAAAGAAATACAACCACCCTGAAAAAGAATACAACCACCCTGAAAAAGAAATACAACCACCCTGAAAAAGAAATACAACCACCCTGAAAAAGAATACAACCACCCTGAAAAAGAATACAACCACCCTGAAAAGAAATACAACCACCCTGAAAAAGAATACAACCACCCTGAAAAAGAATACAACCACCCTGAAAAAGAAATACAACCACCCTGAAAAAGAATACAACCACCCCAGCTCTCCTGAAAATTACCACGTGGTTTTCAAATATTTTTTGAATTGTCAGAAGTACTGATGATGGGAAATACATGTATACATGAATGTAAGTATTTATTGGGCTTGTACGGTGTGAACTTCAATACAAAGAAATCAAGGGATGAACAGATACGACACAGAGGAGGTGGAGTGAGTGAAGGGTGACACAGAGCACGCTACTGAAAATGGGGAGGGTGCTAGGGCAAGGGATGCTGTAATACAGAATCGATGATTTTGATGATTTAGCAGGTGCAGGTGGACTGTGGAAGGAGGTAAAGGGAGAGGGGCAAGGGGTAGGCAGAGTTTAAAGGAGAGGCGGGTGGACACAGGAACATGCACTATGTCAGAAAATGGGTTATCATTTTGGGAGGTGGTGATCCTAACAACTGACTAAAATATAATCAAGCTAGGTCACAACATAGTTTAATTTAAAAAAAACTCAGCTTAATCCCGGTACCTCTGGCACAAGTAGTAGGCGATTCCCCAGAGAATTGTGTGCTAAGTTCAAACAGTACCAAACAACATTAAAGTTAAGAACACAACACAGTAACATTCCAAAACCAATCAAAACGCTTTGACTGATATCACAAGGATAAAATCGTTTAGGGGACATAGAGGTACGTATGTTTTTACATTTTTTAAAGCAAAAAAAGCACCAAGAAATGACAAAGGGCCATCAAAGTCATTGTTCATGGCAGACGGGAACCTGGGTGTGATTATTGGCTGCTTGAGTTAGAGTGGGTTTTTGGTCAAGTTTTTCAGGTTACACTGGTCAAGAGCTTTGCCTTAAGACTTTGTTACTTTTCTGGTTCAGAAAAACCCTCTAGCAGGCTCGGCAAGATGCTGAAGCACCCATCTTCTTTTTCCAAATGTTCTTCCAGGTCCAGGAATGTTCTGAAGAGGTGGTGGTGAGGTGGCATTTGTATCTTGTGCGCAAAGCAGTGTTTGGAGAATTCCTCATGCCCAATCTGGCAGAATTTCACTAAACCATTTTGTCAGCACCACCTGTTTCATTAACTGCAAACCATCTTAGGAGCTCTGAACACCCTACAAAATGCACCCCATGGGAAATGATAACCCACCCTCTCACCTTAATTTAGGAACAGCTATGCCCCTGCTGTGGGCAGAAATGACACTCTGAAAGAGTTATGTCACCTGAGACACCATTTGGGGATGTTCATGTGAAAAAGGAAGCCCATTGCTGTAGTCCATAATGCTACCAATTGCCCCTGTTCCAAGCTAGATAGCTCAATCCACGTAATTAATAATAAATAATAATTCCTATTTGTAAAGCGCAAACATATCACCCCTTAAAGGCTTTCTGGCCCCTAGGGCCGTCGGGGAGATTAAGTGAGTTATTGCCTAGAGTCACATGAGGCTGTGCTGCCACCAGAGCCGGGGATCGAGCTATGAAACCCAAACTATGGAGTCAGCCACTCTGGCCGTTGCACCACATCTCTCCAGTGAGTGGCTTTTAAAGCTGTGGTATTGTCTTGCCAGGCCACCACTTCATACCTAAATGGAATGCTAATTTCAGCCACTGAAGGGAAGGCAGGCCCGCAGAACTTGTTTAATTTTGTGTTGCTTATAGACAGCACAATATGTCATTTTAAAAGGTGCTTTCTCTTTGCAGATATCACTAATTTGCTTTCAACATTAAATGAGATTTTTAATAAACCCTAAAAAATAACTTTTAAGCAAATTTCTATTATTTTAACAGGCAAAATTATGAAAATAGACTTACATTCACAATAAGGGCTTCTCATAGGAATATAAACCTTTACCTACAAATTGACAAACAGCTTTTGACTAGGGGTGGGAGGAACTTGCGGAGTTTCACTCCGTGGAATTCCCCGAAGTTGCATAAAAACTCTGCGAGATTCTGCAGAGTTCCACGAGCAGGTGGAATCGGCATGTTGTGCTGATTTGTAGCGCCGGGAGCTTGTTCCGTGCTGAAAATCAGCGCAAACTACACCACATGGCGCGCCAGAGGGCGCTGCATCTTTGCTGCAGCTCAAGTAGATTTCCTATTCGAGTGGCAGCTTTCTCTCTGCGACCAGTAGTTTCACACCACGAACGGTGTTGAATGCCCGTGCCGCCCATGTTGAGAAAATCTCGCCGGGTGCCGTCCTTGCGCCCAAAAAACACGCTAATGGATGTCAATTCTAACTCATGCTCACCCAATTACCGTTGGCGAGCTGTGCATGAGAAAAACCGCTGCCACTCAGAGGTTGGCTGAGTTTTGCCAGAAATCCACGTTACAAGCGTAACACGGAGTGGGCAAAGCTCTGCAAGCTCTACTGATGGACGGGAATTTATCGCCCGCCTCTAATTTTGACACTATGGAGATATGCATTTCCTAATATTTAGAATACCCCACTTTCAAACATCAAGTACCCAATCTTATGGGCTTATAAGGTGAATTTAGAGGTGACTTAGCCAGTGTATAAAAATAGGTTGAGCTCACCACCTTCAGTGGTCTAGGCATACCCACAGACAGGAGGTCAGCAGACTGGAGATACAGACAAAGAATTGCAAAAATAAGAAACAAAACAAGGCAGGGGGCATTTTCCATTCTCCATCTTTGCTTTTTCTTGGTTAGAAATGAAATGATGGCACACATCTTTAAAAAGTAAACATCATGCCTTCACTTGCAAAAATAGGTTCCAATTTAATCCCTCACTGACTGTACATTTTTGATAGGTTTGTGCTATACAAATACCACAGACATGCATAGGTTTTACATGACAGAGCACTTTTCTCTCACGTCTTACTGCAGAAGTCCTGGCATGAGGGCTCTTGAATGGGTCCGGAGCATGGGGGGGTCCCCTTCAGGTACTTTGCAGGGTGTGGGGGCTTCAAGTTTCATTACGCCACTGGAGGGAACATTTTAGAAAGATGCCTTTCCTTACACACTACAGCAGTGAGGAGATAAGCAAGTATAGTAGGAGGAGACAGAATTTTGTAATGCAGCAGAGGACAAAGAAAAGATAGCATGGTTACATAGTAAGTGGTAAATGGGCAGTAGGGTAGTGTGGTAGATGCGAGGAGGTAGTAACATGAGGAGGTAGCCAAGGATTGTGAAGTGCAAGTCAAGCAGCAGCAGAGACCTCGATTTAGCACCATGCGTAGGGCCAGAGTAGTGGAGTAGCGGTAGTTGCCTGGGGGAGGGCATTCTTTCTGTAAGTCCAGTAACCAAAAGGTAAGACAGCACTAAAGTGCTGATTGAAGAGTATGGTTCTGAAATCTTTTCTGAAGCGGAGAAAATGGTGATTGGTGAATTTTGACTAGTATGTAATTCCACACCATTGGAGACTCAGTGGAAGAAGCCCTGATCCCGAAAGCTGCAGGGACAGTGGAACTTGGAAGTAGTGGAGCTTTGTATGGAGATACATTTGTTTCAGGGATTAATGTTATGTGTCCTTCCTGTGTCCTACTCTCTCGTTAAACCAACACACTCTTGGGCTGTAGTGTTATCTCCATGCTCTGGGGACTACCAGCTTCTGATGTTTGCAGGAATCCCTGAGTGAGCATAGTTTGGGTAAGGCTGGCAGGTTCTCATGATCAATAGCTGAGGAGTTACCTGAGTGTGTTACTGTTGCTGACTGACTCAGTTTCAAGGTCCAGGGTTGGTAAGGTTGCATGGCCAAGAGCCACGGTGTTGTCTTTTGTGCTGTACAGTGGCGGCTGGCACAGATCGGGGGTGAAGGGGTGTAAATTTTTTTTAAAACAAACTTAACTTATTGCTGCATCTCTCCTCCGCCGTCTCTCCCGTTGGGCTGGAGACAGGTAGCGCCCAGGCTCCCCTAAGCCCATCACACCGCTGCAATACAGCGGTGTGATTGGTCTGAGCACCGTGGTTCAGCGCTCAGATGGGGACTGGGAGCCTGGGCATGCTCTCCACCCACACTGCAATGCGGCTAGCCAAAAATTCATGCACACTTACAGAGTGTCACCACTCCTCCCCCTGCTCTGGGAGCAGAGCAGCCCTGCCCCGCTGAAAAGCAGTGGGGCGAAGCTCCTCTGCCTTAGCGGAGGTGCCTCCACTGGTGCTGTAGTGTTCACCTGCTGGTGATAGGAGCCTTTAATAGCTGTTGCTGGCAGTAATGCTTGCATGTGCAGGGACCAGCCGCGGTCCGTGCAGGTAACAGCGGTGGGGCGATGGGGCCGTGTAAGGGGGATTCCGAGGGACGATGCAGAGGGAAAATTAAATAAAGAATTAATTTTCCCTCTGCATCGTTCCTCGGAATCCCCCCTTACACCGCCCCACCGCTGTTACCTGCACGGACCGCTGCTGGCAGGGACTGGGAAAGGGCAGCTGGGTCAGCAGAACCTGTGGTTTTTCTGAGGTACTCTAGTTTCAATGCTCCTGTAAGAGTGTGATGAAGCTGTGCATGTGAGAGGCAGTGGTGGGTCTTTCTTAGTTTATTCAGCTTGCTAATCGTACTGTGCAACTAATTCACAGTCTCTCCTAAACTTGAACCACAGTCAGACATGTTCAAATGCAGTGGTGACTGGCATCTACGGGGATGGGGGGGTGGGAGCTCGAGCAAATAATATATAAAAAAAACAAGAGTGCACAAGTAATATATTAAAAAAAACACTTACCTTACAGAATACGACATCCCCTGATCCGGACCTCCTCTTTCACTGGAACTTGATGCAGCAACTCCCTTGGCCAATCCTGGCACTGCTCTCACCAGCATGAGAGCAGGGCTAGGATTAGTGGGAGAGGCCTCAATCGGCGCTCCACAGCGCTCTGGAGGCTTTGGCTTGCTCTAACCCAGAAGCTGGGTTAGAGCTATTTAAAGTGCGCATGTGTGGCTGGCCGTCACAAGGCAGCCAGCCAAAAATACACGCGCACTTTAAACAGTGCACAGCCAGCCCACCCTCCTCCCTGCTGCTGTCACTCAGCAGAGTCCCCTCCCCCGTCCTGACGATCTGTTCGGGACGGGGCATGAAAAATAAAAATATAATAAATTACAATTTTCTTTTTCATCTCTTGGGCTTTGGGGGGCTTTTAAGGGGGGTGACGTTCCTCCGCTCCAACGGAGGAGCCACCCCGGTTCAAATGGGAATTAATCTCCCTGTTAAAGTACCTGTTTTTTTCCCAATGCATTTCCCTGCTTCAGGGGTCGTCAATTATTAATGGAACAGTTTCTAGAGAATTGTTTTTGTATTACGTGCTATAATAAGTACCCTCAGCCTCCGGGTGGTAGGATGAGTAGACATGCCAATGGGAGAAAGCCAAAGTCTGTCCTGTGTTTTTGCTTCTAGTTGTTATAGATTCTGAAAGACATATTTCCTAATTCTTCTGTGCAGGGAGAAGTCAACATGATTAGTGTTCATTAGAAAACACGTCAAATTCAAAATATTCATTCAAACTGCAAATGTAAGCTTTTCGATATTTTGTTTTCGCTTTCAGATGCATGTGAAAACTGTAGAAATAAAAGACAGCTGGGCCTTCAGAGAGCAGTAGTATTGCTAGAACGGACTACTGTTGACCTGCTTTTGAACTCCTGATGAACTACTTGGTAAGTGGGTGATTATTAATTATGTGTTCATTTAAAACTCAAAGGAGTTTCTAATATGCCTCTTAAAAGCTGTAATTTTTCTTATTACCAGTGCATTCTGGCATCGGAATGCACTTGTGTCAGATAAGAAAATCACTTGTTGCCTGTAAAATTTTATTACAAGCAGCTAGTGATGTCATAGTGCCAGCCCACGGCTACCTCCAATTCTCGGAAGGCACTGGCAGGACTCGGCTCACTTTCTTACCTGTCGAGGTAAGGTTAGCGCAGGCGGCTTTCAGAGCAGGGGCCAGCTTGAACCCGGGAGCAGCAGAAAGCAGGCCTGCTACAAACTTATGTCTCCTTCAGTGGCGTAACAATAGCCCCCGCAGCCCCCTTTGTGCGGGAGGGAGGCCCCCGAGTTCCTGCGGGCCCCATCTGTCACTGTGCACGGATGGCGGGCCCCTGGCCTGAGAGCTAATGACTGGGTCTGGGGGCGGGGCCCCCATACATGTACTTTGCAGGGGGCCCCCTTAAGTTTCGTTACGCCACAGATCTCCTTGCCTGCTATAATCAAACCCGTGTAGGCTTCGCCCACAACTGAGGTCAAATAGCTTTGGTAGCGGAAAAGAGCAGGCCTCCAAACAGCTACCTCAGCCTAGCCAGACAGGCTGGGTTGACATTTAGGCCCAGATTTAGGTAGTCTTAGGGGAACATAGTAATGCGCCAAAATGCTGCGCCTTCCCAGGTGTGGCGTCACAAGGAGAAGTATATTTATTTCTCTTCATTTTCTGCCCTTTCTTCATGTGCTGCATTCTACAGCACAAATAGAAAGAGGGAAAAGCCTAAAAGGATTGTTTTTGTGCACAAAGGTGTCCCGGCTGTAATACTTTTCATAAATCTGCCCCTCGGTCTAAGCAGGTGCTGGAACGCAGACTGAACATGGTAATGTTTGCACCAGGAAACTAGATCTTCCAGCTGACCCGTTTCCTTGCCTGTCAAGAGTAGATGCTGGTGTGCTGATAATGCAGCCCATTTCCAAATCCCAGCCTACGAGGCCTCAGATGCACTTAATGGGCAGCTAAAGCTTTATCTATTTTCAAAGACAGGCTGTCAAAAAGCAGCCATTTTATTTTTTTGCCCCTAACATTGATGCACTGTAAGGAATAAAATCCCTCCCCCATAGTGCCATGACCTGATAAAGGAACCCGGCCTGCAGCATTGTTGGCTCTGTACTTTGCAATAACTTTATAACGTGAACTTAGAGATATTTTATCCCATATATTTTGTTTATTAAATACACTCTATCAAAATAATTGTCTCTAGCCCATTATGATTCAAAATTATTATGCTGATCTCTAGTGCATATGCATACAGTGTGCCCGTCATCTCTTTTCTACATATGATCTGCCAGTCAGGCTATGTCTGACGTGATAGGGGGCTCAGATCGCACACAAATGACTTCACACAAGCCTATTGTGCCCCCAGACAGACTGGGATCAGCGCAGGGAGGAAATCATCCTCTGTAGGGGGAAACTCCAGAAGATTCTCCCATTTCAAAGTGGGCTCTAGGTATGAATACTGGACCCTCCTTCCCACTCTTCAGATCCGCTATGGACCTGTGGACTCTGCCAGGAAGAAGGACTGCCCAGTGGTGAAGTCTGCCCTGCTGTCCAAGCTCTGCTGACCAAGGACTGCTTTACTGCCCCAGGCCTGCTGCTGTGCGCTTTGTGTTTCAGCTGAGCATGCACATTTGAAGTGCTAGTGTGGTAGGTGACTGCTCCGCCCCCTATCAAGACAGAGATGGCCCATCCTGCCAAGGCCCACACTCCCTATTGTGATGCTGTTTTAGAGGAATACACATAGACCAACAACACTTAGTCATGTAACCCAGGAACTGGCTGCAGGCACCAAATGGTTGGGAAAAGAAAGTGTGTAATTGCTAAAATAACATTATCAGAATTGTGACTTAAAATCCTACTTTACCACTAAAGAAGATTTTAAATTACAATTCATCAGATACCAAACATGACTTTCTCACCTGTTTCCAATCAAAAGTTAGCACTTAATAAATGTAATAACGTAACCCAATATTATCCTATGGGAGAGGTAGGCCTCACACTCGTGAAAAACTAATTTGGGATGTTTTCACTACCAGGACATGTAAAATTTAAAAGTACATTAAAATGTAGCTTGCCCTTTGGGCTGTTTAGGGCCTACATTAGGGGTGACTTATATCTGTATAAAAAAGGGCGTTTTAGACCTGGCAAGGTGCATAGTTTGCCATGTTGAATTGGCAGTTTAAAACTGCATACAGACTGCAATGGCAGGCCTGAGACATGTTTTAAGGGGCTAAGTAAGTGAGTGGCACAATAAGTGCTGCAGGCCCACTAGTCGAATTTTTTTTAACCAGTCCTGGGTATATGGTATACCATTCTACTAGGGGCTTCTAAGTAATCAGGTGTAAGCCAATTCTACCATGTGTTAGGGAGTAAGCACAAGCACTTTAGCACTGGTTTGCAATGGTAAAGTGCGCAGAGTTCTAGGGCCAACAAAAACAAGTTTATTAAAACAGGAGGGGAGATGGCAAAATGTTTGGGGGAAGACAACTCTAAGGATGTAAGGTCTAACACCTAGACACACCTCAAGGGTGTGCCCAGAGCTCTGACATATGGAATAAAGATTCTGCCATGTTGGATTTGGGCAGAGCAAAACCCCAGGAAGTAGTGTCAATGTGGGTAAGGTTGCCTAAAGGATTTTTTTCCCTATCGGTTAGGGAGTCATGTCCACCCACAAGCTAGTGCCAGGCATAAAAGTGCCACCCCTGGGTACTTTCTTCAGAACACTACTGCTGGAACTCAGGTAGACAAAAGAGACACTGTACCTGCTGAATCCTTTGGAATTCAGAAAGAGAAATGCACCTACTGCATCATGTGGAGAGAGACACCAAGGGTTGTGCCTGCTCCAACTTAAACCTAGGACAGAAGAGTGGACTCCACGGGTTAGCTGGATAGCCTCCTGTTAAGCTACAGGGATAAAAAGAAGCTGCAAGAAGTCCACTTTCCTGAAGAGCCCAGGTGACTTGTTCTAACTGGTCTTGCCCTGGACCCTGCTGGTGGCTTCTCTCCTCAAAAAACCCTCAGCTGACCCCAGCAAACTCCAAAACCACCACCCTAGCTCACTACTACCTTTCCCCGCCAAAGTCCTTGAGGAGGCCATCAACCAGCTGATCACTGAACAACTGGAGGGAAACAACCTGCTTGACACCTCCCAATCCAGGTCCCTTGCCAACCACAGCACCGAAACTGCCCTAATCGCTGCCACTGTCGAAATCCATACCGTCCTCGACAGAGGAGAATCGGCAGCCCTGATCCTCCTTGACCTCTCTGCATCGTTCGACACCATAACCCACCACACACTTATCAAAAGACTGCACCACATCGGGATCCAGGGAGACACCCTCAGATGGATCGCATTTTCCCTCATGGAATGAATGGAGAGAATCCACCTACCCCACTACCCCTCAGAACCAAAGAGCACCATCTGCGGTGTCACTTAGCCCCTCTCTCTTCAAAACCTACATGACACCTTTAGCCGATATCGTCAGAAGTCAGGACCTCAACATCATATCCTGTACTGATGACACCCAGCTCATCCTCTTGCTCTCAGCAGACTCCACCACCAAAAAGAACAACTTCCACAACTGCATGAAGAACATCGCCTACTGGATGAAGGCCAACTGCCTGAAGCTCAGCACTGACAAATCCGAAGTGCTGATCTTTGGCAACAACACCTCGCCTTGGAACGACACCTGGTGGCATGCGGAACTTGGACCCACTCCCACATTAACATACCATACCACACCCACAAACTTGGCATTGTCCTGGACAGCAAGCTCACCATGAAGTGTCAGATCTGCACAGTCTCCTCCGCCTGCTTCCACACACTCTGCATGCTCCAAAGAATCTTGTAGTGGCTCCTCATCGACACAAAGAAAACAGTCACTCAAGCCTTAGTAACCAGCCGGCAGGAACACCCACCAAACTCATGAGAAGACTTCAGATTATACAGGACTCAGTAGCCAGACTCATCCTCAACCTGCCCAAACAGATCAGCATCAGACCACACCTCAAGAACCTCCTCTGGCTCCCCATCCAGAAAAGATGCCAATTCAAGATATTGACACACACCTACAAAGCCCTCCATGACCTAGGACCAACACACATCAACCACCGCCTTAACTTTCACCAACCATCTAGACACATTCGCTCTGCCACATTAAACCCTTGCACAAATACCGTGCTTCCGCCGGATACGCAACAGAGGCCGTTCCTTCTGCTTCCTCACAGCCAAGTTCTGGAATGGCCTCCTCCTCCACCTCCGGACAGCACCCTCACTGGCAGATTTCAGGAAGAAACTCAGGACTTGGCTGTTCAACTGAGCCCTGCACCTAGTGCCTGGATACCCTCACAGGTAATTAGTAGCTCTATACAAATATTGATTGGTTGATTGATTGAGTGGCTGTCTTAAGTATATTTTTTAACATTTATGATCTTAGGCTCATTTCTGTGCTGGACATCGCTCCTGTGGAAGTGAAGACTTATGTTAATGGGGATGAAGAGTTGTATGAGTTTATTGGTCACTTATTTTCTGAGTCAATATCCTCCTTAATATTGAAACCCAATGAGCCACTTTTTAAAATGGGCATTGATGTTCTACCAGTGTTTGGGTCAGGTGGTAATAACTCTCGACCCGCTTCTCTCTCTAATGCTCATAAATTATATGCTCCAACTATGTCTCTCGCAAGGTTGAAGTCTTTTGCCTCCAACTTGATTGCTACTAATTCTAATTTTAATGTCCTTAGGGAAGTCAAGTAGAAATTGGAGTCAAAGGTCGTTAAGGCGACTTGAAGGATAATAACTGGCTTTGGTTTCCAAATGTGCCCTCTTGCAAACTTTCCTCCTAGCTCCTCGTGGAACTGTTGTTGCCGGAATGTGGCTGTGTTTCAAGCTCTTTTGTCCATGTCTAATTTTGATTCTCATTTTGATGATGCATTAATTATTTGTTTGCAAGAAACTTGGGGGCATATTTACAGCGCTGTGCCGCAAGCAATTTAGCTGCGCCGAGCTGCGTCATTTTCAAAACTCAAGGATGCACCGTATTAACAAGAATACTGTACATCCCTATGCACACCCCTGCACCAGTGCTAAAAGCTGCCTAGCGCTAATGCAGGCACCCTTACACCATGGTGCAAGGGTGCCTGCGTTGCAGGGATGATTGTGTTTGTGCAGGAAGGGAAACCTTTCTGCACAAAAACAGTCATTTATGGCGTTTTGCTCCTTCTATATGTGCTGCAGAATGCAGCACACATAAAAAGAGCACAAAGCTAGGAGAAATAAAAGTATTTCTCCTCGTTGCACCACATTAACGCCTCCGTTTGAAAGGCGTTAGTTTTTGGTGCTTCCTCAGATTTAGAGATTCTTGTAAATCTGGAGCAGTGTCAAAAAGCCATAGGTGTTGCTGGGAACACCCACAGCAACACCCATTGCACACCCCTTTGCTGCCGAAAACTGAGTTGCAGAGGTCCATATTTACAGGCTGTGTTAAGCCACTCAAAGGGGAAACAGCCATAACATTCCATGCCTTACATCGCATGCCTTTACAACGCAGTCGTTACTACGACCACGTTGTTACAACGCAAACCATTACATCGCAAGTCGTTTCAACGACTTGCTGTAGGGGGCACACTGGTGTTGGATTTACAATGCAACACCTTCCCTGCTGTTGCACAAACTGGAGTAGGAATAGTAAATTATACTATTCCTAAGTCCAGCGCGCACCCTACAGCAAGTCGTTGTAACGACTTGCGATGTAATAGTTTGCGTTGTAACAACGTGGTCGTTGTAACGACTGCGTTGTAAAGGCATGCGATGTAAGGCATGCAATGTAAAGGTATGTATTCCAAGCAAAGTGGCTTAGAACGGTCTTGTAAATATGGGCTAGCATAGAGTGCCACCGGAGCATCAAAAACAGTGACGCTCCTGTTGCGCTAGTGACTTGTAAATATGACCCCTGATTACTAAATGATTTATACTTAGATGAGTATTTTGTTTATTGTTCTCCTGCCCTCCCCTCAGTTAGATGTCGACCTAGTGGTGGACTGGCTATTTTTCTGCAATCGTCTTCTGGAAGGATACATTCTCAGCTCTTACTTGCGCTTCCTTATGCTATGGTTGTATACTGTTACTATATGGGAACCAATGATATAACCTATGAATATCTTCTTTGTAATATTTATTTAGGTCCCACTTTTAATTTTTCTTTATTTTTGTCCACGCTTCTCAACACCCTTTTAAGTGCCTAAAATCTATTTCAATGATCTTGGGTGATTTTAATACAAGAGTAACTGTTTCTGAGTACAGGAATATGTTTTCTTCCGCGTTAGATGCTCGCTGGGGCCTTTTATCTTCTTGCTTTCCCAATAAGAAGCGTTGTGCTTTCTCATCCACTTTATTATCTTGGGCTCTGGAGTTGAATCTGGCCATGATCAATGGTTGGTTTTCTCTATTTCTACTGATAATTTATCTTGATAGAGAGGTTTGTAGAAATCACTTATTGATTACATTTAGATACAATAGTGGGTTTTTTAAGTGGTTACCAATTTTGAACTTCACCTTCACTCTTGGAGTGATCATTCCCAGCTCTTTGTCTCACTGGTTCTTTGTCTGGTTGTGAGGTGGGAGGCAAAGGCCCCTAGTTTTGAATTAAGATCTCGGTCTGATCATGTATATGTTTGGAAATATGCGCCACAAGATGCTCTATTATCTTGGTTGAGTGATGTGCCAAAAGTGCTTTCTTCGTCGGTGGATGTCGCCAAATTTGAGGCATTCCTGTGCTTGCTCCAGGATACCTTTGTAATGAAACAAAAAATTTATACTAGGGCTCCTAGGCATCTGGATATCTCTCAGAGGTCTGGAGCTACCATATGTTCTAAATTAGAAAGGAAAATTAACTCAACCAAAGACGCAAAGTTATGGTCTGATCTTCCTCGGTTTCTTCTCACAATACGCGTAAATTCTGGCTCATAATAACGATATGTTTGGGTAGAGATCACATCAAAACTCCTACTCCTGTCGATGAAAATCTTTTATATTCTAATTTTTTGTGCTCTCATCACATCTTCTTCTTCCATTCTACCTGATGTGGGACTCAGATTTTTAAAAAGTCTCAGAGATCATATTTTCATTGAAAAATATTGAAGGTGGTAAAAGTAAACACATATTTAGGTGCAAACATCTAAAATAATTTGTCTTGGGTCCCATATAATACCTCTCAGGCTGTAAATTCAAAGTCTTCAGGAATTGGCCTCTCACAGGTTTTTAATGTACAAAAAAGGAGGGACATTATTTTGCTGGTGTATATTGCTAGCGTGGTTCCTGTTGCTTTATATGGAATAGAAGCAAGGTCGCTTTCTTCGTTTATCTCCAATATTGAATCTGTTTTATGGAAGCGCTACCTTGGTGTGCTCCTCCAGATCTGTTGAAGTGATTTGTCTTCAGCTGGGCTTGATGGGTATTACTTTCCGTGCCTACTGCCAAATAATTTGATATTTTCAATAATTATTCAGGAGTCCCAAAAATTCATTGAATATGTAACTTTGTGGGAACTTGCTAGGAGTAATAAAATGATTTACACTTTTAGGGCTGTTTACTCCTATTGTAAACCGGAGTTTCTCTTAAATAATTATGAGGTGTTTTTGTGTCTACATGGTAGGGCCTTAAAGTGTCACTTTAAAAAGCATGCTAGAAATGGAAGTTTCTAGCATGCAACATTGTTTAGAAATAAGATTAGAGCTGGGCTGTACGTTCGTAAGTAGTGGTGAGATGCAATTTTATTTAAAGGCCATCATATGTCCCCTTGGGCATAGATTTTTCATGAAATTCAGGTTTAACCAGATGCCCTGGGGTGATAATGTATGGATCAAGAAGAATGGTGTCTCCCATCATCCATGCTGTCAATATTGTGGAGTTGTTAAACAGCATTTAAATAATGTGCTTTTTTGTCCGTCTGCCCTTTTTTATCTGCAGATTTTTTTTTTGTATCCTGTGATTTTAAGGTATTCTGTAGTAACGCACAAAGAAGCCCTTAACTTTTTTTAAACCCTCTGACCGTGAATATTTATTATCATTTAATTAGGTTTTTGGGTGCTTTCTTGATATAAATTGAACTATTTGTATTCACTACAATGTATTTCGCTTGCTCTAATCAGGTTTTGTATTATTTTAATCACATGTATTTTTAATTCACTTTATTTATATATTATTGATTGTTGTGGTTTTTAAGTTTAATCTGTGGATGCACTTAAAGATTAAATAAATTAATAAAATATAAAAAAACAAAAAAAATTTGGACGTGGATAGCCATGTCATGTTGAAGGTGTGCATACCACTAAACGATTTTTTAGATATTCACTGAGTTGTACCAGTAACTAAAAAGAAATAAAATGCCAGGGAGGGGTCCAGAAGCAAACAGAGGACTCGGGTGGGGAAGTAAAATTGGGGACGAGGGAAGGGGGACGGAAACAACATGGGAGGGGCAGAGAAGCACATGATGAGACCAGAGAACACAGAGGAAAGCACTGAAGCAGACGGCAAGACAGAGTAACACTGACACTGAGAGAGCACAGAAGCTCATAGAGAGATAGACCAACATGGAGACAGGGGCAGCAACAAGGGGACAGAAACAACATGGGAGGGGCAGAGAAAAACGTGGCGAGACAAAGTGTTAGAACTAGCCCCCTCTGCAGGGTCACTCCCAAACCTTTTTCCTTCCTCCTCCATTCTTGCTGATCTTGTTTTGGTGGCCTCAGGATTCTGTACACTTTACACTGCTAACCAGTGCTAAAGTGCTTGTGCTCTCTCCCCAGAACATGGTAACACTGGCTTATCCCTTATTGGCATATTTGATTTATTTGTAATTCCCTAGTAAATTGATATTACCTGTACCCAAGGCCTGTAAATGAAATGCTACTAGTGGGCCTGCAGCACTGATTTTGCCACCCACTTGAGTAGTCCTTCAAACCTGTCTCCGGCCTGCAATTGCAGCCTGTCTGAGCAGTTTTAAACTGCCATTTTGACCTGGTAAAATAAACCAATTGCCAGGTCCAAACCTTCCTTTTTAATACATATAAGTCACCACTAGTGTAGCCCTGGAAAGCCCAGAGGGCAAGGTGAAGTATATTTAAAATGTGGACATGTACTTTTAAATTTTGCATGCCCTGGTAATAAAAAACTCTTAAATTCATTTTTCGCTGCTGCAAGGCCTACCTCTCCCATAGGATAACATTGGAGTTACCTTATTACATTTAATTAGCTGTAACTTCCAAATAGAAACAGGTATCAAGTTCATGTTTTGTGTCTTTGGAATTGTAATGAAAAATCCTCTCTTACGTTAAAGTCAGATTTTAAATTACAATTTTGAAAATGCCACTTTTAGAAAGTTGGTATTTTCCTGCCTTAACCATTTAGTTTTTGGAGGCTGTCTCTGGGTCACATGACTGGGTGTAGCTGACAGTTGGGCTTTGCGTATTCTTCCTAGACAGTCACACACCATAGAAAGCTTAGGTGTGCCTGGACGGGCCATCACTGGCAGGATGGGGGGATGGAGCTGGGCACAGCCCTACTTCCACTTGAATAGGCTGTGTCCTACCTCAACACAAAGAGCTACATATCCCTGTAGCAAGTTTGCAGCCAAGGCTGGGGAGGCAGGAAGCCTGTTCACTTCAAAGGGTAACCCCTTGAAGCTCTTCCCACTTCAAAGGAGGCACCTGGTATAAATATTGGACCTCAGACACCAACTCTTCAGTACACTTTTGGACCTGTGGAGGCTCTGCCAGGAAGGAGGAATGCTGGGCTATTGATAGGACAGCCACTCTGCTGGACTGCTTCCATGCTAGACTACTGCCTTGCCGAACTGCTGCCTTGTTGGACTGCTGCCCTATTACCCAGCTGACCTCCTGCATGAGTCAGATGGATTGGACCAGCATCTGAACCCAGGACTCCCAGAGTGGCTTCAAGGGCTAGTCTGCTGGCCTCCTGTTTAGAGCCACAAGGACATAACAGGCTCCCAACCACCTGCACCAGCACCAAATTACAGCTGGAGCCAGCCCCTGACCCGCCAGTGGCACCCTTCAAGTCCTGGACCCTTGGTGTGGCCTAAGTGGAAATGAATTGATGTTCTTGGGCTCTTCCCGACTACGAGTTGGCCCGTTGGTGCCAAAACCTTGTCACTCGCACAGCCCGCCAACACGAACTTGTTGCACTGAATAAATTGTACATTTTATTAATACAAACAGTAGAATACAGTGGACTGCTTCTGCACTGTTATGACGTCGACAAAACAATGGACGTTTAGCTCAAAGTCTTGTAATGTGGCAAAACACAAAGCTTCAGCCATGGAAGGTAGAAATAAGTTACAGTTTTACAGTTCAAACGCAAAGATAGACACCGTGGTTGCAGTTGAATTTCAATGTTTTTCTGAAAGGCAATGTAAAACATGCATACGCACAGCTCGTGCACAACAAATAAACAACCAATATTCAGTAATGAGGCTCAGTGCGGCCTAGTTATGCTAACTGAACCAAACCTATGTTAAGCATGGTTTTTCTAAATGAGAATTGATTTCTCACACTTTTTTCAAGCACACAATGTTTTCTTTGCTATTTCATGCATATCTTTCTTATTTGATACTAGGGTGCATTGTGGCTCTCACTTTCTTACCTCTTCACTTGTTCAACTTTGTTTGCTGCACTTTCACAAGCTAGGAATGACTGCAGTCTCATTCTTGTAGATGACAGCAGGAAACTGGTAGATAGACAGGTGGTATTATTACTATTAGTACCAGTTCCTGCTGATGTTCTTCATTGCTTGAGGAAACAAAGAACAGAAGCCACCAATGCTCCCCCTCTCCCGGGGTGTGGCTGTCGTGTTTCACAGACCCACCAGGCATTTAATGACCTGAGGTTGGTAACTAGCAGGCCTGAAACCTATTGGCGACCACTGTGAGATGGGCTGTGGAGTGGCAGAATTGCAAGTGATCCTATGTGGACAGTAGTATGTAAGCCGACAAAGCCCCACAGTCTAGCAGGGACTTCGGCAAGATCACAGATTGAAACTAGGTGGCACGTGAGACAACACACAGGTGCCTTTCCTGGGAGTCTTATGTGCCAATGTCTAGGTTACTGATGCCCCTTCTGCTTGTTCAGAGTGAGAATGAGTGCAACTGCTCACCAGTGGCTTCTACTGAGTCATTGAAGTTGGCTTTTCCTGCTTGGGATAAAATCCTCATATGCTTTTTATTATTATTATTTTTTTGAAGTTTTATATAGTGCGAACTTGGCCCGAGGGCATTAGTGTGTTTTACATGAGCACCAGATTAAGAAGTCATGCTGTTGCGGTGCTACCGGGCAGCTGCAGGATAGCTAACAAAAAATATATCAGGAACTTCATTGAATGAAGCATAAATCCGCATGTGCTTAATTGTGAATGAAAGAAGCACTGTCAAATGTAAGGATTTCTTCTTCTTGGATATGTCTCTATGACAGCGGTGGTGTACAGTGTTATTTATGAAAAGTGATTATTAGATCTTCTGTGGGTGCATTGGTTGGACACTTGGGGCCTCATTTACGAGGCCCCAGTGGCACTTTTGCACCGCTGGAGCATCACTTTTTTGACGCTCCGGTGGCACAAAGTGCCACAGCATCTTTACAAGTCCACCCAAAGCCACCGTACGTGGCTTTTCATGGCCTTGTAAATATGTGCTCCTTTCATGCAGGACACTGCGTGAAAGGTGCGCTCCATGTGTGTTGCTGTGGGTGTTCCCACGCAACACCCATGGAATCTGAAGCATTCCCATATTTATGAGGAATCGCTAACCTGGGAATGCGTCATGATCCTACGCCTCCCCATTGGAGGTGTGGGTGTGGCGCAACAAGGAGAAATACTTTTACTTCTCCTAGTTGTTTCCTCTTTCCATGCTTGATGCATTCTGCAGCACGCATAGAAAGAGGAAAATGCCATGAATTATTGTTTTTTTGCAGGAAGGCGTCCCTTCATGCACAAAAACAATCATACCCGCAATGTAGACACCCTTGCAACTTGCCGCAAAGGTGTCTGTGTTGGCGCACAGCTGCTGTTTGTGCACTGGCGCAGGGGAGACGGACAGGAATGCGCTGTATCTTGTAGATACGGTGCATTGCTGCCCTTTTCTTTTGACGCACAGCAGTGCAGCAGAAAGGCCTGCAGCGCTGCCGTGCATCAAAAGTTTGTAAAGGAGGCCCTTAGAATCTCTTTTGTTTTTATCCACTGTTCTTCCTTTTACTAAATTATTTTTAATTTGATATTAACAAGTGCCAGAGGCATGTATTTAAGGTACATCCTAAATTGAATTGAGTAGTGGACAGTGATTTATAAATTGACAACAAATATGAAAAGAAAATCTGTCTAACAGTTCATTAGAAATAGGTGAACTTTACTGTACCAGTGCTCCCTTGTTGCCATGGCATTAGGGATCCTGCACTGCTAGCCTGAAGCTCTGTGAAGGTTGGTGATGTCATAGTGTGAATGATGCGTTCCTCATTGTGACCTATTCAGTATAAGCAGTAACAAGACCTGGTGATGTGATACAAGTTACTATTGTCTCGCTGCTTTTCATAGAGCAAGGTCGCAGGTTGCTGCTTTCTTCGGATTCACTTTGCAAATTTGATTGGTAGGTTTTACATTAATTTTATTGATAAGGAGTTTGTTCCAGCACAAGATGATGTAGAAGTTAATTGGGCTGTTATGTTTACCTAACTGAAAATTGCATGTTTTAGAAGATTTTAATCAGGCCTTATATAAAATGACTTTCTGATGTTACACTACTTGCCTGAACTTTTTTAAATAGCTAGAAAGTTTACTTTTGTGAAAATGTGCAGCGCGTTTTAATGCTAATTGATAATGGAAAGTAATGTCTTACTTGTGAGATTCCACTGTATTTGTTGTTTGATTTTAGAGAGATTATACAATTTCTGGCACATTACTATGTTGGCAGATTACACTGTATGTGGGATATAAGATGTAATTTTATGAGATTGGAGTCTTTTCACGTAGTTGTTGCAGTTACATGTGTTTATTGCATGTGTGGAGTGGTGTCTCTCAGGTTTGGCCACCTTTGCTGAGATTGATTGCTTTCACCAGAATCCACTGCAGGGATGAAGTTATTTGTTTTGGCTGTTTTTTTTGCTGGTGGCCGATCAGAGGTTGCATTCCTACCAGGAATGGCCCCCAGTCACGCCTAAACTTAACTATCCCTTAACAAACGACGTCCCCTGGAGTGGACACTTAGCTCTGATGTGCTGACAGTGATAGAGGGCAGCGTGTCTATGCTATACACCTGTAGGTGGTCTGCACAATAACAGTTACTACTACCTGGTGTACCACCCTGCCTTAGTCATTTGTTGCAAAATGCAACAGGCATATTTACAAAGAATTGGCATAGGGCAGCACCGCAACTAGTTTTGCTGCGCTGCTCTACGCCAATTTGAAAGGACAGAAATGCACTGCATTTACAAGATACAGTGCATTCCTATCCCTTCAGCCAGTGCCAAATCATAAATTGCAGACTTGCGCCAACACAGGCACCTTTGCACCATGGTGCAAGGTGTGTGTGTTGTTGGCATGATTATATTTGTGCAGGAAGGGACACCTTCCTGAATAAAAACAATCACAAGAGGTGTTTTCCTCTTTCTATGTGTGCAGCAGAATGCAGCACACATGGAAAGAGGAAAAAACGAGGAGAATTGTAAACATTTCTTCTCGCTATGTGTGCTCTGAGGAGGCATTCGATTTTTTGGCACTGGCCCAGATTCACGCTATGTGGTAAATCTGGGGCAGTGTCAAAATCCATGGGTGTTGCATGGGAACACCCACAGCAACACCAATGGCACGCCTCCCTGCCGGAATATAAGGCAACGCAGTGACTTGTGCTGCGTGGACTTTCACCCTACCTACAAGGCCAAGAAAAAGCCACGCAGAGTGGCACGGGGCCTTGTAGATATGGGCCTGCACTATGCACCACCGGAGCATCAAAAAAAGTGATGCTCCAGTGGCGCAAGGGGCTTATAAGTATGCCCTGAGTATTTAATCTCAAATCACAGTTATGCTATACTGAGCTGTGTGTGGGTAGCTGGCTCTAACTTTCTTGTCTCCTGTGCTAAGCACAAGTTTGCTGTTCTGAACTGAGTTGCTGAGTTTTTCAGTTGTCATTGATGGTTCTGTTATCAGTGTGGGAGGTGGGAAGAAAGGGGTTTGGTTTCATTTCTGATTTTCCTTTGGCGGCATTCACTCAGGGGTGAGGTGGCTGGATCTACTTGACCTTCATTACCCCACTGTTAATGGATATTTGTATCATGTTGTTTAATGTGTGCTATGTTTCTCTTTTTCCGATGACACATATAATTAAGTGTATGACATGTAATGTACAAAAACTTGGTAACCCTAAAAATGTAGATTGATACTCGCATATTTAGAAAGACACGGGGCAGAAGTGGCTTTTCTTCAAGCAATGACCCTGATACCTTGGGACAGGGTTAACTTTGTGCATCACTGGGGTACCACAAATTACTTTGCTTCCTATAGCTCATACATGGCTAGAGTTGTAATCTTAATCCATAAAAAATTGCCTTTTTCATTTAATTATATTCATTGAGACTTTTTGGGCAGATTAATTTACCTAACTGGCTTACTTTGTGACTTTGCCATCATAGTCATAAACACCTACACACCTAACTTTGACTTCTAAAGTTTTTCGAGGACATTATGCAGCATTATCGTAGACATGGTGACATAAGTGTTATTTGGGGTTAAAACTTTAACCTAGTTCTTAATTCAGAGCTCGATAGCAGACACAGAGATATGACTAGCGCCCCCAGCGCAGAGTACGCCTTGCAATAAATCCTTGAGCATGATGGCACCATGGATGTATGGTGTAAGCTGCGGGGGGAAGCAAAGGCCTACTCATAGTGCTCTGCTGCCCACAACACATATATGAGGACTGATTTCTTGCTTCAGTCCTCCAAGGAGGTCCCCTGGGTCCAGTCTCTTGAGTACTAACCCTGCAAATTCTCTGACCACTCATCTGTTGTACTTGCCATTATGTTACCCGACTTGCTATAAAGACATGAACCTTGGGTGTTTCCATCAGCAGCATTACAGGATGCAGTATTCAGAGCAAAAGAGGTGGGCCATAGATGAATATTTTGAACGGAATGTAGGCTCAGTTGCCTCTTATCAAACAATCTCAGAAGCATTTAAACTTTACATATGACGGACAGCAATCTCAGAGCATACGGAGTCCTTAAATCCATGTGGACCTGGCTTCGGAGTCTCAAGAGGGAGTTAAATGTAGCTTAACAATGATACAATATCTCTCCCAGTACCTCAGCACTTGCCCAATTGATTTCCTGTTTGCAGAATTTAGAGAAATGGCCTACTTTGGGAAACATACCTGGACTGGGACATATGTGGAGGGGGAGTGTCCACTTGCTGATACTGAAAGGGGTGCAACCAAGAATGGTGGTTCGTTCCCTGTGTACAGCCAACGGAGAACCCATTATGGGAAATGCTTTGATAGTACAGGCATTCCAGTGTTTTAACCGAACACTATATACCCACGTGATTACACTACCCCAGGACCACCAAGACAATTTTATGGATGACATAACCCCACCATGGGCGGAGGGAGGTAAGCAGGAATTTTTACTCACCCCATCCTGCTGCAGAAGGTACTGACAGCTATAGACGGTCTGGCGGGTGGCAGGTCCCTCAACTCTTACGGGTTAAGACACATGTATTAAACGTTCATCCTAAATTAAATTGAGTAGTGCACAGTGATTTATAAATTGACAACAGATATGAAGAAAAAATCTGTCTAATTATTGATTAGGAATAGGTGAACTTTCTTGTACCATCTTCCCTCGTTGTCAGGAGATTAGCGCACATGCACCGGTAGTCTGAAACTTGAGTGATGTTTGGTGATGTCATAGAGTGATTGATGCATTTCTCACAGTGACCTATTCAGCATAAGCAGTAACAAAATTTGTGGACGTGATTTAAGATGCCAGTATCTTGCTGCTTTCCATAGCGCAAGATTGCAGGTGGCTGGGTTCTTCTGATTCAATTTACTAATTTGATCTGTAGATTTTTTGTTGATTTTATTGATCAGGATTTTGCCCCAGCATAAGATAAGATAGAAGTTTAATGGGCTGTTATGTTTACATAAGTCAAAATATGTTATAGGAGATTTTAATTTGCCCTAATATAAGATAATTTTTTAATGTTACACTGCTTGCTAGAACTTTATCAAATAAACTCTTACTTGTGAGAGTCCACTGTATTTGTTGAACGATGTGAGAGAGATGATGCAATGTGTGGCACATTTCTCTGTTGGCAGATTCCACTGTATGTGAGATATGGGATTTGATTTAAGTGAGACTGGGAACTTTTCATGTAGTTGTTGCAGTTACATGTGTCCATTACAAGCATGGAGTTCTGTCTCTCAGGTTTGACCACCTTAGCTGAGATTGGTTGGGTTCACGAGAATCCGCTGGGTGATTCAGTTATTCATGTTGGTGGTATTTTTATTGCCGGTGCCCGATCCTACCAGGGGGTAAGCCCTGGTGGGCCTAATTCACAAAGGTAAGCTTACACTTTTATGTAAGTTTATGCTTTTTCAGTATTCACAAAACTGCATTTTAATAGTAAGTTTACAAGTGTGGAGACTTTGCAATCGGGACGGAGAACTTCGCACATAAAAAGATTGGCCTGTCCTATTTTTTATGTGCGGAGTACTCGGCCCCGAGTTCGGAGTCTCCGTACTTGTAAACTTACTACTAAAATGCAGTTTTCTGAATACTGAAAAAGCGTAAACTTACACAAAGTGTAACTCTACATTAGTGAATCAGGCCCTGTATTTTTAAAAGTGAATTTCTCTAGTGCTCCCGCTGCTACAAAATCTTCAGATAATGAAGACAATAAAGTGCATTTTTAAACAACTCAACCACTTTTTTCATTGACTTACCCGATGTATATTATTTATTAAGTGAAGTATGTCATTCGCTGTGGTCACCCCCAACATTTACAGGACACTGGGGTATGCTATCTTGTCTGATTTTCTATTTCAAATGAATTCTGAAGGTTACAGCTGGGCACTAGCTGGCGCTACACTGTGCAATTGGACAGTGTGATTACTGAAGCACCATGCACAGCGGAGGGTGTACTCACTTCCATCGGGGTCTAAGGCAAAAAATAACAGGCTGATACCTTTAAGTGGGGGCCAGTGAAGAGTTACAAGGCCGGATTCACAAGGTAAACTTAGACCTGAAGTCTAAGTTTAGACCTAAAGTCTAAGTTTAGACCTGAAGTTTAACTAAAGACCTGAAGTCTAAACCTAGACTTTAGGTCCACAGGAGTCCACTGATCTGGCTATTGTCAACATCCATATGTGAGAGTACAAGAGCGTGAACTGCAGTTCTGAAGTTGCTTTCTGTAAGGATTGAGTTCACTTTCTTTAGTAGCGAGTGCTGGTACCAAGCAATGTGTACAGTGAGGGAGAGCTTGGTATTAAGATTTATTTGAGAGCAGGTACCAAGCAGTCTTGTTTTTCTTGGGAATGTGTTATTTGAGGGAGAGCTTGGTGTCAAGGTATTTCGAGCGCTGGTACCAGTCTTTGTTTTTCTTGGCAGTGTTTTCCTTGATTGAGAACTTTGTGTCAAGGGTGATGCCAAGTGACTTGACTCTGTTCGAAAGTTGGGCTTTGAATCTAGCCAGGACCATGTCATTGTGCCAGTTATGGTCTAGTTGGTGCTTGTTGTTTTGGGAAATAGGACACATTTGCTTTGGTGTGATTAAAACATTGTAACTCCACCAGCCAAGGCTTGTAAATGTCAGGCTGGTGTGGCAACATGTAGTGTTGTGAATCAGTTTTGAAAAAATATGTCAGTAGCTGTTTTCAATGAATTGAAAATAGAAAATGAAGATGTGCAAAATTAACTATTGCAGTCTTAAACTTGAATTTATAGCAACACCAGCACCTCATTTGAGTCCTGAGCCTGTTATAGGAATTCCAGGGCTCAGCATCAGAGGGGGTGGGTGTGTTGAAGTTATGGAAGTCTTTGTTGAGCCTTTATAGTACCAAAAGAAATGGTCTTTCTAAACAAAACTATCCAGCAGGCTACTTGTCTAGGATTCCAAACAATTCAGGATTTAAAGAAACCTTCTATTCCAAAAGTCAATCTGACTATGTTTAATAATTGGCAATTTCTAATGAATATATCTGAATCAGATATAAAAATATGATATAGAATGAATCCTGTAATTCAACACAATTCTCTGTTGAAGGATTGGCCTTATGGCCCCATCATTCTAGAACATGCATGCAGCATTTTCTTTCCAACACTCCTGGACCTAAACTTAATCGTCCTGATCCACGTTATAATACACAAACACCTGTAGTGGTTACCACATACAGTGCAGGGAAGTTATGCCAAAGATAGTTAGAACACTCTAGTCTCTTAGCTGTAAAAGAACTCTTCTCCTCCATTAATGAAAATATGAATTTTTCTGACTTTCTTTTAGGGCCATGTCCTTTAAGAAATAAAAGATTACTTGCCACAGGAATGTATTCCATATACAATGAATGAAATAAATATTCTGAAAAAGAAGCTGCAGAAATAATTAGGCAAATAGGTTAGGAAAACATAATTTTTTTAAAGATATCGACAGTGGCATGCCCACAGATTCTAAAAGAGTGTACTCGCTCTATAACACTCTGTCCTCAGCCTTAGACCTCATGAAAGGTGAGCTGAAGTTGCTACAGCATGGGCAGATTCAGTTAAGAGCAATTATTCAATTAAATTGGGCATTACAAACACTTATTAATGAAACAGCTTTATTTGAACTCGACAATCACTCAAAAAACAATGGCTAAGAAAGAATCTACATACACTCTATTAAATATAGAACAAATTGAAGATGCACCATTTACAGTCAGTGGCACACCACCTATTACCTGGGCTATACATGGCATCATTTCCTTACCCATAACTACTTCTCATTTTCATGACTGTCAAAAATATAACTCCATTGGTTGGTATGAAACTAGGCACACTTCACAACTGCTCCAGTCATGGAAATTCCCTTTCACCCACATCTAATTAAATGAAAATGAGAATGAGCCTGTGTATATCAGTATAGCAAACTGCAGAAATCCTCTTGGACACTCCCTTCTGTGTGGCACCATATCTTTAAAAGGAATGTGTAGCGCTTTAATGCCAGGGTTAAGTTGTATCTTATCTGTTTACCCCCTTGTATTCATTCCCATACATCATGAACTTTTAAATAACTGCTCCTATTTGGTTTTAACAAATGCTACTTGCTTTGGGTTGGAACCTGGTAACTGTTTTGGAAACAATACAGTAGTGGAAAGACCTTCTATCCTCTGGCTAGAAATGATATTAGAAACATCTTTTGGCCTAGTAAAAGCACCGAGATTTATGCGTTTTGGTGACTTGAACAAACTATTGTCTCTTCTCTTACAAAAAGAAGTCCAGTGGTGATGAAGGAACTCATGAAGGGAGGGAGGGCGTGGGTGGGGAACCCAAAAATTGGTTTGGAGGTGAGGGTAGAGAGAACAACGGGTTGCAACTGACATGAACTAAGGAGCTGCCACAGTTAATAGCAAGTCTACCAGACTGCACGAACATATATCCACTTAGACGGCCACGTTGGAGACCAGAGGAAAGCTAGTTATTTGAGTTTTGGGGCGAAAGATGCTTCAAGTTATGTAGTATGGGATGGGGGAGTTGAGGGGAAAGGTGAGGGAGTTTGTGTTTAACCCAGCTACAAGAGGTACCAGGTCGCAACTCACCGAGTGGATTGCCCAACTACAGTACACAGCTTCGCACACACTATTCCTATGTTGACCAACTTTTAAATAATCTCTTGGAACATCAATGGGCTGAATAATAAGAATAAAGGAGGAGCTGTGCTGCAATACTTTAAAAAGCTGAATCCACAGGCGCATTGCTGCAGGAAACCCACTTGTTGGGTACCAAATGTGGGTGCTTTGGTCGATTCGGCTTCTCTTGTGTATACCACGTAGGATTTACCTCAGGCTCTAGAGGGGTAGCGGTTCTACTACATCACTCATTTCCCTTCACAGTTACTACAACGCATGCTGACCCCTTGGACAGTTATATAGGGGTGTCTGGACAGTTAGAAGGCACCACCTTGTCCTTTGAAGTATATACCTTCTCCCTGCACTGATAGACAGCACACTGCATACACTCTCGGAATTGATCATGGAACACCCTGCGGGTAAATAGGCAATATCCTAACCCTAGATGTCCGAACACCAGGCAACCGTGTTGCCACTACCCCGTTGTTGAATTGGGCCACCTCCCTGGGGCTCTCAGACATGTGTACAGTACAACACCTGGGTATACACTTACTATTCCGGTGCACATGTCTCACATTCCAGGCTAGACCATTTTTTTCTCCCGCAACATATTCAGACATTCTCCCCAGGTGTCTTTCTGACCAATCTCCAGTGGAACTGACTCTTAGGGGGCTCCCCAGAGTGTGGGACCATCAATGATGAGTAAATACCTATAGATTGACTGATGGCAGCTTCACTGACCACATGCGGCAGGGCAGTGAGGACTTTCTATCCGTGAACACCACTTCCACCCCATCATCTATATGGGGATATATTATCTCCATACCTATCTGACACCATAGGGATGAGGAAAGTGACATTAATGAGCTGACTACAGAGCTCTCGAGTCTTGAGGCAACACCACACCACGGCAGGATGGACGAACTGCACCAACATACAGAGGCTGTTAGAACTACTACTAGCGAAGGGCAAGAGAAGTTGGGTCACCTCCCAACACCACCTGTACGATATGGGTATAAAAAAAGTAAGCTCTTTGACTGGTTAGCACACCGTGACCAGGAACTCAGGGTGGCAGTGGGAATTTGAGACCTCACAGGCAATGTGGTGACTGAGGGCCTCATTTACAACTTTTTTGACACAGGGCAGCACTGCACACTACTTTGCTGTGTTACCCTGTTTCAAAAGAAAAGGGCAGGAATGCCCCCTATCTATGAGATACAGCGCATTCCTGTCCTCTTCCACTGCGCTGGCGCACAAATGGCTGGCTTGCGCCAACGCAGGCACCCTTGCTTCATGGTGTAAGGGTGTCCGTGTTGTAGGAATAATTGTTGCAGGAAGCAACACCTACCTGCACAAAAACATCATTGGAGGCATTTTGCTCTTTCTATTTGTGCTGCAGAATAGAAAGAGGAAAAAGGAGGAGAAATAAAGTTATTTCTTATTACGCCACCCGTTGGATGCATTCCCAGATTTACGCTATGTTGTAGATCTGGGAATGTGTCAAAACCCATAGGCGTTGCAGGGGTACACCCGCCGCAATGCCCATGGCACACCTCCCCAATGCAGTGTGAGGCAACGCAGTAACTTGCGCTGCGTTGCCTTACACCATATCCATGAGGACATGAAAAGCCACGCAGGGTGGCTTTGTGTGGCCTTGTAGATATGGGTTTACACTGAGAGCTGCCAGAACGTCAAAACAATTTACACTCTGGCCGCGCACAGGGCTTATAAATAGGCCCTAGAGTTTTCCGAAAATGCTCTGGCAGCTGCCTGGATCATTTGGCGGGGCCAAACAAGAATGTGGACAAACCTGGCCCTCAAATACCCCTCTGGTGAGACGTGCCTCAATTTCAGATTTTATTGAAAGCAATAATTAGTCCATCCGATCCTGGGCATTCATAATCAGACCTTCCCCGTGTCATTTGCAAAAATTATCACATCTGAAAAAATTGGACACTGAGGTGTTCAATATATTTCAAACAGGATAATTATCACCTATTTGACGTTTTGGGGGAATACCATGCAGATGTTGGTGCTTATCGCACTAAAATCTGCATATCCTGGTAAATACATATAGAAGGCCAAGTGATGCAGTGCAGCGCAGCAAGTTACCTTGCTCAGCTGCACTGGGTGACAGGGAAAGGACAGAAATGCACCTTATTTAAGGCAATATGGCACATTCCTGCCTTTTCTCCTGCACTGGCACCCTTTTGGCTGCCTATCGCCAAAGCAGGCACCCTTGCACCATGCTGCAAGGGCACCTGCATTGTAGGGAGGTTTGTTTTTGTGCAGGAAGGGGCACCTTCCTGCACAAAAACAATCCTGATGCTTTTCCCTTTTCTATGTGTGCTGCATACACACATAGAAAGAGTAAAAAAGGAGGAGAAATAAACATATCTCTCCTCGTTACGCCTCACCTGTGGAGGCGTAGGTTTTTGTTGCATTCCCAGGTCTTCTACTTCTGGAAAATCTGGGAATGTGTCAAATCCACTCAATGACCATGGAAACACCTCCCTGGTGCAGAGTAACGCAACGCAGCGATTTGTGCTGCGTTGCATTACTCAAGATTTATAAAGCCACTCAGGGCCACACAGGATGGCCTTGCATGGCTTCAGAAATCAATGAATTGGCGTAGGGCAGGCGCCGCAAGTCTTTTTGCTGCACAGCCCTACGCAAATTCAAAAGAGCAGGAATGCACCATATTCACAAGATAGGGTGCATTCCAATGCTTTCAGCCAGCACACAATTTGCAGCTTAGCGCCAGCGCATGCACACTTGCACCATAGTGCAAGGGTGTCTACATTGGTGGCATAATTGTTTTTGTGCAGGAAGACGAAAGAGGAAAAAACTAAGAGAAATGAAAATATTTCACCTCAATACTCCTGCCCTGGGGAGGGGTAAGGTGTTGGCCCTGCCCCAGGTTTACGTGATTTTGTAAATCCGGGGCAGTGTCATAATCCATGGATGTTGTTTGGTAACCCCCACCACAACACCCAATGAAGTCCTCCTTGAGGCAGAGTAAGGCAAGGCAGCACACTCCAAATCTATGAGGGCATCTAAAGCCACACAGGGCGGCTTTGTGTTCCCTCATACATATGATTGAGAGGCCTGCACCACAGCAGCCTAAAAAAAAGTGACGCTCCAGTGGTGCAGGCCTCTTGTAAATAAGCCCTTAAGTACACAGACATGGCTGACACATTTGCAGATAATAGCAAGTTACACAAAGTGCTTCCAATTCCTGTGAATGAACATGACAACTCCATATTATGAGATACTCTGGACTTGCCCATTTCTGATGCAGAGATATACACAGCGATTAATGCCATGCCATTCAGGGGGAAGATGTTCAACCCAGGAAACCCCTGGGATGAACATATTCACCCCTGAATTTTATAAGCGATTTGCCAGTGTATTGGTAGAACCACTAAATGCAATTTACAAAGAATCATTCCAAATGGGGAAATGGCCTGAGGACCTGAGGGAGGCGACAATTGTCATTATTCACAAACCAGGAAAGACCCCATAGACTGCACTTCTTATTGTCCCATTTCTCCTATCAATCTTATCAAATGATTGAATATGCAGGAAATGCTACTAAAGAACTCTTTTAAGACAACAAATTATTTCATGGAGCCTCAAGCCTGTAATCACACCACCCTGGCCTTGCAAGCTATATGCAACTCTCTGGCGAAATATTTTGTGGATAAAATAGACACTATGGGGCATATTAGCAAGACCGGCGATAAAATTATCGCCGTTTTAGCGGCAGGAAACTGCCGCTAAAACGGCGATAATGGGCTTGCTAATATGCGTTATAGAATTCCAATAGAAGCCCAGGTTAGATGTCCTGCACATCTAACCTGGGCTTCTATTGGAATTCTATAACGCATATTAGCAAGCCCATTATCGCTGTTTTAGCGGCAGTTTCCTGCCGCTAAAATGGCGATAATTTTATCGCCGGTCTTGCTAATATGCCCCTATATTTCTAAATTTTTCAGTCAACCATGACCAGCAGGAGGATGTAGCTGATTTTAACCTGCCTCCACCTAATGCCGCCAATACTTTGGAAAAATTTGAACCATTCTCTTTGGAACAGTTTCAGAATATGATGGTTCGTGGAGTTATGTCCTCCCAGGATTATTTTGTGCCTTGCCCACACTATTGCCCCTTCAGTGATGGCTCTTTATAATTTATCATTTGCCTCAGCCAAATTTCCGGCAGAATGGAAGTCCACTCAAGTGTCTCCTATCCTAAAGAAACCTGCAGCATCCTTTCTAATCACCTTCCTATTTCTTTGCTTTCTGCACTAGGAATAGCATTTGAAAGTTATGTAAATAAACAACTAGCTGCCTTCCAGGTCCACAAGATGTTGGACCGCTCACATTCAGGTTTCCGAGCATTACATAGTATGGAGACCGCACTAGTAGCAGTCTCCTCTGACCTTCTGAATGTGAAGAAAAACCTCTCTTAAATAAGCATTAGTCGGTGAACATCGGATAAGAAATAGCTCAAAGGGCTGACTGTCAGTACTTACTGTTGGGAGGGTCTTGGAGGGAGACATAGGGTAAATGACAGAATAAAGTGCATCCATCAAGTTGGGGCCTGGGAGTGGGCAGAAAGAGGAAATCAAGAGGGGACACCAGAGGATCGGGGGGTTTGCATCCTGCAAGTGATAAAACAAAGTTCAGACTAGAATGATATAAGTTTAGACCCCTGAATAGGCTGCAACTACCAGGGGATGCCACTTGCCACCAAAGGCTGATGTTAGAAAATGGGGTTTCCGGTTGTCAGAGTATGCACCCTGTACAAGCAGGAACCACCACTCTAGTCAGGGTAAGTGTAGTACACACTAAACGTTTATCTGTGCTCACTCTCTAGTTGTTTGGCACAGAGCAGTCAGGCTAAACTAAAGAGGCAATTTGTAAAGTATTTGTGAACACACACTCAGTAACACAGTCAAAACACCACAAAAGTACTCAACACCAGTTTAGAAAATTAGTCAAGTTTTATCTGATTAAAACAAGATCAAAATGACAAATATCCAACATACACAAGTCAAGATAGGAATTTTACAAGCTTAAATAAAATTATAGTGTTTAGAAAACTATAGCTCCAACCGGGACTACCTGGTTGCATCTGACCGGGACAAATCCACAAGTTCAGTCCGACCACGATGGAGCGCATTGAGCGCAGTCACGCAGATCCCGGTCACAGTACCTTGGATGTGTTACAAATCAAACACGATGCGAGGTGCAGAGGATGTGACGCGTGGCAAAGGCAGATGATGCGTCAGTTCCTGAAGGCGGGGCAGAGTTGTTGGAATGCTGGTGCTCGGGGATGATGCGTTGCACAAAGGAGGTGATGCGTCACTGTAACAAGTGAAACGTTGATTCCTGGAGGTGGTGCAGAATCATTGAACCGCTAATGCCTGAGAACGTTGCATTGCGCAGAGGAGGTGATGCCCCAGTTACAGGTGTGAGACCTCAGTTCCAGAAGTCATTGTGTTGTCAATGATGCGTCAATTTCACAGTGCGATGCGTTGATTTCACGGCATCGATGTCAAACTACTGGGCCACAGGCACTGCATCGGAATCGGAGTGGTGCGTCACGGACTTTGGTGAAGTGGTTCTCGAGACTCACGCAGTGGTGATTCTTCTGAGGTGCTGCGGCAAACTCGGGACTTGCGTTGTAAGTCACGGTTGTTGTGTCGCACACTCAGCGAGCGGGGACCATGTCTTAGATGCAGGCAGCGGTGATGCGTCGATTTCACAGAGATGCACCGGTTCCGAAGTGAAGCTGGAGTTGATGCGTTGGTTTCTTTTTGCAGCACAAAAACTCACCTGCAAGGACCCAGAACTCGATTTGGCACCACTTGGCAGAGTAGGGCTCTCAGCAGAAGAGCCCAGGGACTGCAGATGAAACCTTTGATAGCCTTGAGACTTCTAACAGGAGGCAAGCCTAAATCAAGCCCTTGGAGAAACTTTAGAGAGCAGGATGTTCAGAGCAAAGTCCAGTCCTCTCACTCCCAGGACAGAAGCAGCTGGCCCAACACAGCAAAGCAACCAGCAAAGTGGCAGGCCCTCCTGGCAGACAACAGCTCGTCTTCCTGGTAGAATGTCCTCATTCCAGAAACGTTCTGAGTATATGGTGTCAGACTTATACCCATTTTAGCCTTTGAAATAGGGAGACTTCAATGAATGGTCTTTAACGTGCACAGGACCCTGCCCTTCCTGGCCCTGTCTCCAGACACTCTACAGGGGGGTAGGCAGCTCTTTGTATGGAGACAGGCACAGCCCTATTCAGGTGCAGTTGTCAGCTCCTCCCACCACTCTAGCTCAGGAGGACCCATCCGCCTGGTGATGGGCCATCAGGATATGCAGGGCACACCTCAGCTCCCTTTGTGTGATTATCTAGAGTGAATGTACAAAGCCCAGCTGTCATCCTGACAAAGACATGTATTCATAGACAGGCAGAGGCACAGAATCATCAAAGTAAGAAAATGCCAACTTTCTAAAAGCAGCATTTTTAGACCTTCAATTTAAAAACCACCTTTACCAAAAGATGTGTTCTTAAATTGTGAGTCCAGAGACACCAAGCTCCAATTTTCTACCTTACCCCAATGGGAAATTACACTTAAAAGATGTTTCAACCTCCCCCATGTTAACCTATTGGGGAGATAGATTGCTTCATTATTTGGTATTGGTGTATCTGTAAGATCAATGCTGGGCTTTGTTATGGGGTTGGTTGCCACAAGACAATCATAAAGTTCTCCCTCTTCACCAGTCAGCAGTAAGGATGAAGAGTTCAGAGACGGACAGCAGACTAGGGTGATATATATGTCAAAAGAATCTCACATCCGAACAATGTGGCAGTGGAAAGATGTTGGGTCAAGGTAGTGAGGAAAGAGCAACAACAGATTGAGGAACAGCCACAGTCAAGGTAGAACTCAATATAAAGGTTTCAGAGGCTTCAAGAAGGTGGAAAGCAGTTGCTACGGAGCAGAGACATGGAGGGAGTCCTGCCACTATGGGGTCTAAAGAAGAGGAATAGTATGCTATGGGCTTTTTCTGATCACCATGATCCTTCCCCAGAACTCCAGGGGGAAATCCATCTTGTTCACTGCAGCACAGTGTAAACAGTTTTGCATAATCCAGAAGTCCCAAACTGGCACAGAGGGAAGCTGTTGGTTTAGCTTCGTTAGACCATTGCAAAGGTTCAGGGAGTCCTTTTCAACATCAGTTTTCTAAGGTTTTTCTATAGTGGTGTACCCAAGAATCTACTGCTAACAATAGAAAGTCACATCCAAGACAGTTTGTATGTGGGAGATGGTTATCTGATGTGGTATCTTGAGATAGTCAGCATTGTTCTTGCATTGGTCTAATGTAACAGAGACAAACAGAAGGTTATTAATGTACTGAACCAAACCAGAGTTCACTGGAAAGGCTAAGTTGTCTACAGCTTTCTTTAAAACTTGGTAAAGAAGACTCTGTAAAGCCATGAAATACCCTCCACCACAGCAGCTGAGATCTGCCAAATGAGAAGATGGAGATAAAATGACTATTTTCACTGATGGATATGGAAAAGAAGGCGGAACACAAATGTACCACTGTAAACCACTTGTCATGTGCCAGGATTCAGGAAACGATGGTAGTAGAGGTTAGGAATGGCACGGAAGCTGCGAATATTGAACACACACAAGAGTACGTCTGGTTAACAGAGGGGTATTATTGTACATGAGAAAATGCTTTCTTCAGGACAAGAACCTTCACCCACCCGAGGGTGGCATGCTTCATCTTTGGGTTCCCTCCGCATACCAGGACCAAATGGTACCTGGTATGGGCTACAACTCTCCAACGAAGAGAAGCCGAGTTGTTTTCAGTTTTAGATGAGCGCTACGTATGGGTTAGAGGCAGAGTGATATGTATAATGTGGTGAGTCTAAATCATCTCCTGGTAGGCTGAATGTAAGTTTTATTCTGGTGCACCCAGTGGATAGGATTAAATGAATCTGCCCCTTCACGATAATGGCAGCACGTTTCTCAACTTAAATGAGCAAAACTGCCCAAACCAAGATGGCTGCTGTGATCTCGCGAGATCGTGGCAAATCAATCATCGGCTTCCTTTACTCAGACGCCGATCGCGTGCTTTTTTTTCATTAAATCGCCACGCTACCAACCTCGGAGTGCAGCACAAGTCCTGAATCGAGCTCCTCTCTTCCAGGCTTGCGCTGAATCATGCGCTCAGCCAACAGAAAACCCGATTTACACAGAATGCACTAAAAACACTTGAACTAATGTTTTCCTTACTCCCAAATGCCGCATAATTTAACAATTGCTTAATCTAAACATTTCTCATACAAAAATTATTTCTCATAAAACCACAAACATGACGCTCGGATATCCTTGCTTACAACTATCAACCGATACTCTGAAGACCCAATAATCATTATTCAACTAAAAAACACACAGCTTCTGAAATTTAGAATCCTCCAATCATTCCTAAATACTCTCACACTATGAAAGTACCATAGACATACATAACAAAAGGTACTTATCTGAACAGGAGCAGCATTTAAAAGAGGAGGAGAGTTCCATGCTAGAGACTTTGAGGGGCAGATTTACAAGCCCCTTGCAACACATTTGCGCCGCCGTTGTGTCACTTCTGTGATGCAGCGGCGGCGTAAACCATGCGCCACGTTGCGCTTCATTTACAACGTGACGCATCTAGGGAGATGCGTCACGTTGTAAAGCCCTGTGCCACATGAAACCTGCGTCAGGTTTCATGTGGGCGTTCCGTCGCAGGGTGGGCGTTCCGTCGCAGGAAAGCCTCGTAAAAGTGACGCAGTGAAATCTACAAGATTTCACGGAGTCACTTTTACGACGCTGCTGCATCAAACCCTTACGCCTGCTTGAAGCAGGTGTAAGGAGTGACGCACCACGTTAGGTATGGGCGGCCCCTGTGCATTGCTGGAGCCGCGTCGCGCTTGCGACACGACTCCAGCAATGCGCCGCCCTTACGTCACAGGATGCGGCACGCATCGGCCTATCCTTGCGTCATGGTGCGCCGCATTGTAAATGCGGCGCATCCGTGGTGGCGTAAGGAGAGAATTGCGTGTCGCATCTATTCTGGCGCATCCCTGCTGATTTGCAGGGATGCGCCAGAACTTGTAAATCTGCCCCTTAGTGTTTATTAAGATTCCAGTTCTGGATTTTTTTCTTGGTTGGAAAGTTCTTGGAAGGTGCTGCTGGCAGGAGTAGCAAATAAAAGATTATGCATAATGGTAGCTTCCGGTCTTGTAATGAAATTTGGAAAAAATGCTCCCCTTAAAAGGTCAACATGTTTTTGCTCTATAGTGGCCTATCTCTGCTTGAGAGTGAGGGGAAATTCCTTTCGAGGGTAAGATGCTCATCACTCGGCCTCTTTCACTAGTGTGTACATTGGTGGTGGGCACTTTGTCACTCAGGTCTATGCACATTACTTTTGGTAGTGGACTTGTGTTTATTGATATATGATATTGATGATATATTTTTTGAATGCTTTCAAATGTTGTCCTTTGTCTCTTTACAATATAGTATGATGGTGGACCCAATGACAAATACATTGTGAGCTATTTCTGTATCACCTGGCTTACTATCAATAGGCCAGCACCAGGTTTTATATTTATGTTTGTTATCACAGAGTGACTGTACCAACTGGTCCTGATGAATGCACCTGAACCCTGAGTCGGGTCACTTTAAGGCAGAAACATGTTGACCCTTTTTAAGGGGAGCATTTTTCCCAAATTCCCCTTCACGTTTCTTTTATTCATATCTACTGGGGCACAAAAAAATAAAACTTACATTTAGCCTACCAGGAGGTAGTTAAATTCACAATATTATATACATAGCACTCTGCCTCTTACCCATACGCAGCACTCATCTAAAACTGAAAACACCTCAGCTCCTCTCCGTTGGGAGATTGTAGCCTACACTAGGTACCATTTGGTCCTGATGTGAGGAGGGCACTCAATGATGAAGCATGCCACCCTCGGATGGGTGAGGGTTCTTGTCTTAAAGAATGCATTTTCTCATGTACAAGAACACCCCTCTGTTAACCAGATGTACTCTTGTGTGTGTTCAATTGTTAGGGAGTAGTACGTTTCTGGTTGGGTTTATCACTCCCAATGGGACCCCAAGTGTGTATTTAAACTAGGAATATTCACTATAATTATGGCTCTCAAATCTCGGACAGATCTGTACACATTGGGCTTTCCAGCCTTTTTGATAGGAAGTAAAGGAATACTCATCTGCTAACAATCAGTATATGTTAGACCTGGCAGCCTTAGGGTGGTCTTCCCCCAAACCATTTGTTTTGTTGAAATTAGTTTTTGTTGGTCTTTGTGCACTTTACTACTGCTAACCAGTGCTAAAGTGTTTGTGCTCACTCCTTTAAACATGGTAAAATTGGTTTACACCTTATTGGCATCTTTAATTTACTTTTAAGTGCCTTGTCGAGTGGTATACTATACACACAGTGCCTGTAAATTAAATGGTACCAGTGGGTCTGTAGCACTTATTGTGCCACTCACTTAAGTAGCTCCTTGAAGCATGTCCCAGGTCTGCCATTATAGCCAAAATGCAGATTTAACATGTCAATTCTTTTTGGCAATATACCCTCCTTGCCAAGCCATAAACACCCCTTTTATTACATATATGTCACCCCAAATGTAGGCCCTTGGTAGCCCATAGGGCAGGGTGCATTGTAATTAAAATATTGGACGTGTACTTTTTAGTTTTACATGTCCTGGTAGTGAAAAACTCCTAAAATCATTTTCCACTAATGTGAGACCTACTTGTTCCATAGGATAACATTGGGTTGACTTATTACAAATGCTAACTTTTGTTTGGGACAAGGTAAGCATTTCAAGTTTGGTATCTGTGAATTTTTAATACAATGCCCTCATTAATGGTAAAGGTGAATTTTAAATTACAATTTTGAAAATGCCACTTTTAGACAGTTGGCATTTTCCTGCCCTTAGCCTTTTGGTACGTGCAGCTTGTACTAGGTCACATGACTGGGTGTAACTGGTATTTAGACTTTGTGAAATCCTCCACACTCACACAATAGAGGGATTAGGTATGCCTGAATGGGCCATCTGCTGGTAGGATGGGGGGTGGAGCTGGGCAGAACCCCACTTGCAATTGAATAGGCTGTGCTGGGCCTTCACACAAAGAGGTTGTCACCACTGCATTGTCCCTGCAGCCAGCTTGAATTGAGGGCAGGAGAGTCAGGAAATTCCAAGCACTCCAAGAAGAAACTTCTCCCAACTTCAAATAAAGCACCATGTATAAAAATAGGGCCCTCAGGCGTATTCTTCAGTTCACTTTATGGACCTATGAAAGAATGCTCAGTGGACTGCCTGCTGCTGTGGCCTGCTGTGTACTCCACAAGACTGCACTGCTGCACCTAGAAGGACTGCGTTGCTACCTGGAGCCTGTCTTGAACTCTCAGAGGCCTGCCCTGCTACTTGAGCCCTGCTGCAACAATTGAACCCAGGACTACCAGAGTGACTCCAAGGGCTAGTTTGCTGCCCTCCTGTTCAGAGCTACAGGGACATAACAGGCTTCCACAATCTTACTCCAGTGCCTAGACCGAGCTGGAGTGAGTTCCTGACCCCTAAGTGGTGTCCCTCAGGTCCAGGACCCTTGGTTTGTCTCAGCTGAGATCTCCTGAAGTTTTGGGGCTCTTTGTAAATGCAGATGGGCCCATTCGAGCCAAGACCTTATCGCGCATGCCACCTGGCAAAGCAAAATTCTGGCAAACCAACTCTCTGCACTACAGCATTGACCGTTTACAGTGACTGGCAATGCAACGCACCAGCAACAACCATCTGCGATGCCCAGCCTGCTCTTCACACTACAGTGACAACCGTCAGCAACGCCCGGCCTGCTCTTCATGCTACTACAATGACTACCCGCAACACTCTCCCTCCTTCTCTTGGACCTTTGTAATGTATGTAGTGTCATGTAAGGTGGATTTGTAGAGCACTGCCTGCCACCCATGAGGATTCCAGGCCCCTTCCACCATGAACGGAACTCTTTGCACTGGACTTTGAAGGTAACTCTTTGAGCGGGACTGACATGCTTCCTGTATCCCGCCCACACTCCATCGCGGTTGGCCTGAACTTATGACTTTCACCCGGTCTCGCACTATCAGGTAACTGCGAGTGACACTTTGTGCTTTTTAGCGTTATTTTCACTTAAATCTTTAAAAATCTTCATAAGTGTGGTTCTACTGATTGGATTTTTTTCACTTTGGTGCCAAATAATTCATGAAAATTTACTCTGTTGTTCTAAATTAGTATCAATGACACAAGTGCATGCTGCTAATCGATTAATGTGAAGAGTGATAAAAACATTGGGAGTGATCTTCCAATGAAATGTCGAGTTTCAAAAAATGCCCATAAAATTTACAATTGTGACCCCTGTGGTCATGAGTAAAAAGCTCATATTGGGCTACATATTGAGGTCCCTAGAAAGGAGGTGCAAATGCAGTATCCATGTGGTTAAAAATCTAATTAACTTCAGGGATGCATAAGAAACAGGGATTCTGAGGCTGAATTTTGGGAATTAATCGATTAATAAGAAATTGCAAAGGAAATCAATTCCCCTGAATTCCACATTCTCCCCCTCAGTTACTCATAGAGATCAAGGAGCCTAAAGAGCCTGGGACAATAGTCGTGTCTGCTGTAATTTTGAGGATCTTATAATTCCAGAAAGAGGCAGCAACAGGGTCACCAGCTCCACCATGAATTGGAAGCGTCTCCTGGTTGGGGTCAGTGACTGTGAAGTTGGGGTGCGGCTGAAGTGCTGTGCGTAGGAGGTTCCTAGACTAATGTTATGGTGGACCAGCACTCTCTGACAGGTGTGAAATTACCCTTGAGTGGTACCTTGCTGCTACGGAGGCACTTCTGCAAGTGCAGGGATGCTTATCAGCAATGTAGCAGCAGCACTTCTGCGTGGAGACATTCTTGGGAGATGGAATGTTTAAACATGACAACTGTTCAAATCATATGTTACGCTCCCAATCAACAGCCACAACCCTGGACCTCAGTCATGGAGGGGCACATGGTCATCACAGACAGCATCATTTAGTAATGGTGACAAGCATGTGAATGGACATGCCACTGCAGGTACATTGGTTGGATGAAAATGGCAAATAATTCCCAGAGACACGCTGTTGCATCCATGTAGCACCAGATATGGTACTAAGTTCTCACACTGTTACTCACCCTCCATGCTCCATGACTTATGCTTCTCAAGGCAGCTCTCAAATACATTTCCAGTCCTCCCCTCCCAGGTCACAGCTGCCAGCTCGGAAGGTGTTCACTTGTCATGGCTCTGCACTCTTGGTGGCCACGCTTTTCTCTCAGCATGACTTTTAATGTCCTACCGCCACTTTTGTAGAACATGAATAATGTGTGTTGTGGCTTATTTTAAGAGCACGTTAAAGTGTCAAACTATTTGAATTGCACCTACCCACATTAAATTGCACATTGTATTATGAACCACCTTCTTGTATTCTTCACCGGGGAGGGTCTTTTGTTAATTGTTTAAACATTTTCTCCACCATGCTTGCTGACAGGTAGTTTCTTGTGTTTATTTCTCTTTCTATGAATTAGAATTTACTGAGTTTTACCATCAACGCTTCCTTGTTACTTAATAATTATGAGGTTGAGGCATCAATGGAATGAAAGCAATAAAACAGGCAAAAATAAGTAGGCGCTGTTCCTTGACTTCTGTAGCTCAATGTGAGAATCTTATTTTAAGAGGAGGGTAAAATGTCAAAACATTTAACTTGTCCCTTGCTAAATTAAATAGCACATTTGATCATAATTTCCAAGTTTTAATTCAGCTGATTAATGAGAAGTCATTTATCTTTAAACCTGTAGTAAGTCAACTTATCTAGATTAATGGGCCAATAAAATAGGGTATTTGCATACCAACGTTTCACTTAGATGCAAAACAAATACTTTCACTTGCAAGTTAGAATTTACTTTAATGGTTCACAAAATGGAAATTTAGACTAACAAATAGATGCATTTACATTTAAATTATGCCAGTAATGCGTGACTTTTAGTGTGACTAAATCTTATCCTTCGTTGTGTTGCTGGTGTTCCAGTTAAGGGCGATACATAAAAGGGGATGATGGACGGAACGGCAGGCCAATCAAACACTCACCCCAGTCAACTGATCTGGGTTTGATCCCATCATCATTCTTTCGCTCATACCACCCCCAGTTCAGACATGGCCATATGCAAATCAGTCTGACCCTGTGCCTCATGGGAACAGTCCCAGCCCGAACTGTAAGCCATGTCTTCCCTGGACCGGAAACAAGCATCCTAGGACCGGTTTCTGGCATTCCAGCCGTCATCAGCCAGGGCTTGCTTGAATCCAGTGGCAAAGTGAGCAAGGGACCCACGTCTGGGCACTACCCCCGCCAGCTTGGGGCGAACAAAGCGATAAAGGGGATGATGGACGGGCAACCGAGCCAATCAAAGCACTACTGATCAACTAGTCTGGGTTTAATCCATCATCATTCTTTAGCTCACTCCACCACCCCAGTTCAGACATGCGCCCATGCAAATCAGTCACACGGCCCGCAGCCTCATGGGAACAGTCCAGCCCAGACACCATCGCCTTCTTCCCTGAACCGAAACAAGCATCCTAGGGCCGGTTTCACAGCGTCCCAGCCGTCATCAGCCAGGCTTGGCAGATCCCGGTGGCAAAGTAGGCGACAAGGACCACGTCACAGGTATACCCCAGCCAACGAAATGAACAAAGAATACAGAGGATGGTGGTAGCGTTCATCCAACATCACTGGTCAGACTGATCTGGTTTATTATCTTCTTCTTTTTGCTCATCTGCCACTAGTTCAGACTGCAAGACAAAATTGTGTTAAACCCAGATCCAGTTGACTGGGATGAGTGTTGTTAATCAAACGTCCGTCCAGTAAATTATTTTGTAGTAACTCTGTTAAAACCCTGGGAACAACGAGTGGGCGTGGGTCCCTTGCTCTGCCCCTTGGATTCTGAAACAGGCCTGGTGGCGACAGACCAATCCATGGGACTGTTTCGGTCAAGTATGGCCCTGGCAGACCTCTTCCATGAGACACAGGAATCGATGTTGCATATAATCTAGACTACAAGTGTGGAAATGAGCTTGGAGAATGATGATGGATGAAACCCAGATCAGTTGACACAAGTGATTAACTCAAACTTGGACAGATCCATCCTAAAATCCCCCTTTATATCGCTTTATTCGCCCTAGATGGCGGGGGTATGCCCAGGCGTGGGTCCCTTGCTTCACTTTGCCCTTGGATTCAGACAGGCCTGGCTGATGGCGGCTGGAATATCCCTAGAGATGCTTGTTTCGGAGTCAGAAGATAACTTGGCAGTTTGAGCACTATTACCTGTTCCCATGGGCTTACAGGGTGGACTGATTTATAATAAACCAATGCAGACAGGGTGGTGGGTGAGCTTGGAAGAATGATGATGGATTAAACAGATCCGAGGACTGAGGGTGATGTTTGTTGGCCAAGCGTTCGTCCATGCAGCCACACACATATACACATGATGTTCCAGGTCAGGGACACCAGCAAACAGTGGCAACACCAGGATGTAGGCATTTACAAATACCACAGATAGTTTCCTCCCTGAAAGATAGTCACAATAAATCCCTCTCCGCTAAAGGAAAAAGGAGCACCCCAAAGGTTTTCATGACACAATGGGAAGGGCCAGTTTCTCCATGGGATAAGCTGCCTCCCCATGGAGAAACAAAAAGGTTCTGTAGTGATAGATCACATCTGCATAAACAAATGAACAGATGTTAAATTTCCAGAAGTTCATGACGTTTACTTCTGGAGTTCTTGTGAATTCCATGAAAACTGGAAAAAAGTCTGACTTTTATTGTGAGATATACCTTTACTGAAAAGGTGTGGCCTTTATTGTAGGAGTGCGTGAAAGTGCATCCTCTTACTGACTCACAACTCTGCATAGTATTTTTTTTTAATTATGGAAGGGTATACAAGTTGTAGTGCAAGTAGTTATAAAGCACTGGCAAAATGACCAGGCATGTAGCCTCTGTGAAACTATTAGCTTTGTGTCTTTTAGCCATGTTGTAGGCAACACGGCTACTGTGCAACATGGCTAAACGTTTGAAAAAAATTACTGTGATGTAGCCAGCGCTGGCCATGTCAAATCGCTTATTTTCATATGGTGGGTGGATGTGCCATGATGGACAAGGGGAGGAGGGCGATGGAGGAGGCTGGCAACCTATCAAGCGGGGCCAAGGTAACGGCAACAGGATCGTAAATAAGAGCAGTTAATAGTGCTTTTTTCACATGTCAGATGGGAGGGTATAAAAACAACGGACAAGAGAGGGATGGGAGGGGGTAGAAGCAACACAGACAAAGGGAAAGGTGAGGGATTACATGCAACACAGAGAAGTGGATGTAATGTGTTAAAACCAACATAGACCATGGGGGGGGAGGTGGGTTTAAAGCAAAACGGTCAATGGCTGGAGGAGGGCATTTAAAGGCAATACAGACCACTGGGGAGGGGCGTTTAAAAGCAAACCGAACACAAGCGGGGAAGGGCGAATAGGGTTAAAAACTGTCATAGGCCAGACCTATAAATGAGAGCTTCTCTGGGTGTCTCCGGATGGAGCTCTCGCTAATCTCCCTGCCTTCCTGGAGGTCAAAGCTGGCTCCCACACCTGCAGCCAACCAAAGCAGGTGTCCCCCTCCCTCATAGTGCAGTCTTGCCTAGCATGTCAACCACCATGAGCCTTTTCTCCCTTCTCTTCTCTCCTGCCAGCCATTTCTATTTTCCAAGCAGCTTATTCTAGCTTTCTTGGTATTCCTAGGGAATGTGACTGTACCAGCATCTCCTGCTTGCTGACGTCTGCACGTGGAGACAGAAAGTGGGTGGATGTGAGAGGGTCTTCACCCCATCCGCTATTTCCTATTCTTGGATGTCAAAAAGCAGGAAATGCCAGTGGGCAGGCTGTGTGCCTTCTACTTGGAACACCAGTGTGGAAATTGGGTTACTGGTTGAAATTCGCAGCTATGTGGCAATCACAATTCTTGCCAGGATGAAACACAAAGCAAACCCCAAACACCTGTGCATTGCCCTCTGGTGGCCAGCTGCAAAAGCAGACAGAGCTTAACTTAGAACGTGTGTAAAGTACTTAGGCAACCACGTCAAACACAGCAGAAGAAAAAATCCCATAATTTAAAAGTATACAGTAAAATTTATATAAATAGCAGAATAGAAACAGCAAAAATCCAATCAGTAGAAAGACAACTGTGGCTATCTCTGGATTTGGGCAGTTGGGACAAAAGTCACAAATTCAGGCCAACCACGATGGAGCACGGACAAGATACAAGGGACAAAGACTACCATACCTGCTGAACAAGTTACTTTCAATCATTTTGTATTGCATTGTGAGATCTCCTTCAGAGCAGCAGTCCAACAGAGTGTGATCATTGTAGCAACACAGCAGTACTACTTCATGGCATATTATCCACAGGTCTAGAAGTGTATTGTAGTGGTGGTGTGTGACATATAGTATTTATGCCAGTTGTGCCATAAGTGAAGAAGCTTCTAGAGAGCATGCCATTCAGAGTGCACAGATGTGCTTGCTTCCTGGTTGTGAGCTCCCAGATACTTCTAGGGGATATGCAGCCCTTTGTGTGGACAGGACACAGCCTGTTCAAGTGTAAGTGAGGATTTTCCCAGGTGCTTCCACCCAACCTGCCAGTGATGGCCCAGCCTAAGTCTCTACAAAGCTCCCCTATTGTGTGGCTGTCAGGAGAGAGCTTTACAAAGCCCAGCTGTCTCACACACATGACTTGTTGAATTTAGCTGCATGCCTCAAATGGCAAAAGACAAGAAAAAATACCAACTTTCTAAAAGTGCCATTTTCTTCATAAGCCAAAGTTTTAAATTGTGATTCAGTGCAGACATTAATGGGCTACTATTCCATTTGATACACCCATAAAATGTATCAAAATAAGTCCAATGATATCCTGGCAAGGTGGTAGGCTGCCTGTGGTAGTGGCATGGGCTAGAACTTGCCACTATCAGGACATGTAAAACCTTAAAGGTACATGTCCTACTTTTTAAATAAATTGCACCCTCCTTTATGGGCCGTCCAGGACCTACTAGGTAGTGACTTATGTATTAAAGGACGGTTTGGGGCCAGAAATGGCAGTTTCAAACTGCCTTGTCGACTCTCGTAGCAGGTCTCAGACCTTGTTCAAAAGACTACTTAAGAGGTGGTACACTCTGTGCTGCCGGCCCACTAGCAGCCGCTGGTCCGTGCAAGTAACAGCGGTGGGGCCACAGCAGGGGTATTCCCGAGGGACAATGCAAGAAGGAAAATTAAATAAATAATTAATTTTCCCTCGCGCATGTCCCCTCGAAATGCCCTGGCCCCACCGATGTTACCTGCCATGGGCCGTGGCTGCCTACTAGTAGCATTTAATTCGCAGGCCCTGGGCACAGGTAGTGCCACTATACTAGGGACTTACAAGTAAATTAAAATATGCCAATTGGGTGTAAAGCCAGTCCTGCCACGTTTTAAGGAGAGAGCACAATCACATTAGCACTGGTTAGCAGTAGTAAAGTGGGCAAAGTCCTAAAAGTCAGCAAAAACGGGTTCAGAAAGCAGGATGGTGAAGGCAAGCTAGTTTGGGAGATGACCCTGCAGAAAAGGCCAAGTCCAACTACCAGCATTGCATAGTCATAGAAAATAGGAAAAAATACACTTACTATCCGTAGGCTAGAATTTCCCAACTTTCCCAACTATGGATTCATAAGGAAAACTTTGCAGACCTCTACTTTATTGTCAACAGGTCTTTACTTCATGATGTTAACATAATTAATCTTCAAGTGTTGTTAATAATACAGTTCTGGCTACATTTCCTGCTATTTGCTTCTTCTACGACCAAGTATGAGAACTGATAAAAATTTGAGCAAGAAAATACTGTCCAGAAACATTAATTTGTTCACTAGACAAGACCCAATAACAATAACACTAGCTGTGTAAGAGACCAAAAATACGTGTTATCTCAAAGTGAAAGAATTCAGATATGTGTATTATGTATGCAAAGAGGAAACATGAAGAATTTCTCTATAGATAGTACAAATCAATAACTTAAATCAGAAAATAAAATGATTTACTTGTAGCTTTCATGATCAAACATCAACTCTTCAAGCTACATGTGGATGAGTCATTGAAAACATTGTGCACTACGTTACTTCAACAAGTCCTGTGTAAAATAGTTGATAAGAAGCATTTATGGCCTATAACGGAGACACAGGTTTCATATTGTACTCTAGTTCCTGTCGGTGATTCACAAAATGTAATATGCCCTCACAAACAGATTTCCTCACACCAAAAATGATGCCACTATTGCACACCTTTAATCGGGAGAGGTGTGGCGCAGCGGCCAGAGCGGCTGACCCCGGAGAACGTGCCTCATGGTTCGATTCCCAGCCCCGGCGGCCAGCTCAGCCCAACATTATGTGACTCTATGCAATAGCTCGCTTAATATCCCAATGGCCCCCAGTGCCTTGAGACTCTTAGGGGTGATTAGTTCGTGCTTTACAAAATATCGGGTTATGGTATTCCACGTTAAGTACACCATCAAAATGTGAAGCCAATCACATACGAACAAGTTAATAGATTTCTCTAAGGATAACGTATCTTCCCTGCGAGAAACAAAAAAAAGTAATTTAGTGTCAATGCAATCATGCATTTACATTTAAACATGAATGAAGAAACGCATGATTAATTAATAAGTGTGTACATGTGTATCTTTACATGCAGCTTCCGAGGTGTACTCTTGGAATTCTTGTAAGCATCAGGAAAGTCAGAAGCTTTCTCAAAATGTAGGAGTAAACTAAAGGACCAAACATTCGAGGCTTTTTGAGAATCACACCCTAAACAACATGTGGGTGGTACTGTGAAATGTGTTTCTATTTCATGATTGTGACATTCTCCCGCCTTGTGTTGCAAATAATCCGAATTCTGAATACAAGCCCTGCTATTTGCTTCTACTAATACAAAGACTGAGAACTAAGAAACCCTAATAAATAAATACTTCCCTAGAAAAGTATTTACTTTCACCAAACTGCAATCACTAAGATCATCCATGTAATCCACAACTAATATATTACCTGAAGATGGTAGTGTTCAGCTTTGTGTATGGTGCTAGCTAAGCATTATATCAATAAACTATGCATAAACATAACAAAAATTATCCTAATTAGGTTGATGGAATCATTTATGTGCATGCTTTGCAATCAAATCTCACTTCTTGCAGCTGCTTGTGAATGAGGCTTTGAAAGGATCACACCCTATGTCTCAACAAGTGTTGTCAGGTAATACATTGACATTTCTACTGCAGATCTCCTATTGTAAGTAGGGGCTTATTTGAATATGAAGAGGAAGGACATTGCACCTGACAGTGGGGTCTAAATTCCAGATGTAGATTGTGTATAGTTTGCGATTACCAAATAGTGAATTTATCCGATTCGCTATTTGGTAATTACAAACACCAATCTGCTAACTATCTTAGACACATTTAGCGATTCCCAGTGGGTCGCAAGTAGACCTGCCTCATTAATATTCATGAGGTAGGTCTCGGTTTCCATGATGCAATTTGGGATTGCAAAAATCACATAAACCAATTTTTTTAATGCAGCCCTTTTTCCTTAAATGAAAATGGGATGCGTTTCAAAAGAAAAATTAAAAGCTTTCTTTTAATTTTTTAAGAGTAGGCAGTGGTGCGTTGGACCAGCTACCTGCTCTTAAAAATGTTTTTCCAAATTTTCTCACAGGGGAATGGGTCCTGAGGGGACCCTTCCCATTGTAAATGGGTTACCACCCACTTGAAGTAGACAGAAAAATGTGAACGTTTTGCAACCTCATTTCAGGTTGCAAAAATTCACACATACCACTACAATTCGGTATTAGGAAGGGACGCACTAAACATGCCCCTTACTAATGCCAAATGCTAAGCCCAATTTGCGATTCAGTAATAGATTACTGAATTTCAAATCTGGCATTTGTACATTATAAAAAGTTATTTGGAGCTGTCGCAAATGACCTATGTCTGCGATTGGGGACGTTGGCGACCTCACAAAAGCTTTGCATACATCTGGCCCTAAGTGGTTAAACAAGTATCTCTTCTGTTTAACGGTACATTGTAATACACAAGGTTAACTTGAAAAGAATGTAAGATCGTATGTGAGAGACTGATACAAAACTGACATGGCCATTTCGGTCCTACTACTGGCTTCTGCCCTACACAAAGAATGAGACTGCATTTGCCCTCCTGGGGAAAATGGCCACCTGCGGCATATCATTTCTCGGATGGAAGCAGCTACTATTGGTCAGTCAAAGGCCAGCACATTGAAGGACCTTTAACTGGACCAGTGTTTTTCTTTGTCTTAGAGCACATTGCCTGAATTATTGTGTATGTTTGAGTGAAAAAACTGATCCTATCAGTCCACACCATGAGCAACTCATACAGTTAAATCAGGGCAGGTGTTGTATTTACTCTTGTTAAATGCTGTATTTACTCTTGTTAATGTGACTAACTAAAGTTAACTTATAGTATTTACCTTTCTCCTGTCATTATAGTTCGCTAGAGTTCTGCCGGAGTCCAGACATCTAATTGTTTGAAAGGCAACCTAACCACTACATCAAGGGCAGAACATTCTGCAAAATCTAGACTCCTTAATAATTTGGCCGCAAGATAAAACCAACCAGTGCCCATGGGCATGTCCCTGCCCCCAATACATAACACATTGGGAATGTTACATCAATATTCCAATCAGTGATGGGCACATTTAAACTGAATCTCTCACACCAGCTCAGACAAATTCGACTCCAACAATTGACTTTAAATTGGTAAAACTGCAGCATTGTGCTGATTCAAAATTGACAAAATCAGAGCAAAGTAGGAAGTTGAAGACTCAGCTGAGACGACTACCATCTTGCGCAAAGGCAAGATTTGAGATGACATTGGTGTGATACAATTTAAGGCAGCAACAAACAGGCTAGAGATACTAAGCTATGGTTCACCTAACATAATCCTCTGCGGACCAATGTTCACTAGTTTTGCGATGAGTCACTGTCCAATATTGCCTACAGCATGAGACAAAAAAAAAAAAACAATCAAACCCCGTGAAAAAGACTGAGCCTTGAGGAAGATTCATCACCCACCTCAACAATGAATCTATTGCCTTTGGCAAACGAGTCTGCAAATACAATGGCAACAAGCAACAGACTAAAAAAGAGGGGGACTTGTGCAACAGAAAGTGAAGGACACGAGCTGCACATTGATAAAATAAAAAATGTTTTTAAGTCTTACATTTAAAAAACAATCACATTCATGTACTAATCATGTTGAAAGCTGTGATCCAACAACTTCAGAGGAGGAGTGATATTGGATGACCCCAATCCTCACCCACCTCCATCGAATCCACTGGTTTCAGTGGGAAAAACATGAACTTTTTTCATGAACACAACTAACAACACCCCATAGTGGGGAGTAAGAGCCAAATCAACAGAAAAGAGAGTGACAGGGCCTCCTGTAACTAAATCCATTCCAATCTGCCAGGTTCTGCAATGCATCCTTTTTATAAGACACAAGAAAACTACAAAAATAGTGCAACAAATCTCCCATCAAAACACCCCAGCTCTACTCCCGCTCTATCAGTCCATCAAATTGCGCTACCTAAATCTGTGGAAGAGCCTCTCTCCTCATCCCCTGCACATGGATAAGCCTCACTTGTGCATGTCCTCCAAGCTTCTTGAGGGAAGGAGTACCCTCAAGCACCCAGCAAGATTAGCACACCAAACCTTTTTGCTCTGGCAGCTCCAAATTGTCGTTTCCATTCTCCACTATCACTATCACAGTGGTTTCCTTTATTGCCTTAGACAAGGGCCAGACCACTATTGTCCTTAGTACATGTTTTCATTGCTGCCATATGTTTTCCCACTTATAGGGGCAGCCCCTCCACTCCATAGACCTGCTTTTCCACCAACATGCCTGTCTTTTTACCCAGAGGTCAAATTTTGAGGCATATCAAATTCTTATTTCTTGCCCACATTCCTTTTTGCTATTATCAGCCCCATAGTGGTGAGAGTTCTGTGTGTGGGAGGTGTGTTCAATCTCTCCAAATGTTGAGTACACTCTAGCCTGGGAGAGAGTTTTTCCTGGGATCCGGTGACGCAGCTCTGGCATGCCCATGCTGCCTTCCATAGCCAGTTAGCATTGGGCAGTCCCATTGTGTGTGGAGAAAGGTCCCCAATTGGCTGCATCCTCTGGCACAGAGATCTGACCCTCTTACACAACCTAGATTTTGTTTAGTAGGATGTATGTAGAAAGAGCAACTGGACCAGGCAAAAGCTAACCCGGATCACTATTTCTCGAGGGGCTAAGTGCTTCTCCACCCCCTCTTTAGCTTCTCTAGGGCATTTTGTAATTGTTGAGCAGCTATAAGTAAGTGAGATGGCTTTCTTGGTAAAGGGTTCTGACAGCAGGGTGGTCTTTCAGCGGGGGCGCCTTTGCAACCTCTGCTGCCACCACGATGTGAGTCGACAGCATGGCATGTCTGGAGCTAGGAAAAGACCTTCGTCTCAGCCATCTGGCAGTCCTCCCAAAGGACAACCCCGATCAATATCGCCACAAGCTCCCAATTTTCAGATTCATATCTAGCCCCATCTTTCAGATCTCTACGTTTTCTGCACTTCAGTCTGTGCCACACTGTCCAATAGCAGGGTTTGATTCACTAATGCACCTTCTCCCATGCAATTATCTAGTGGCCTCCTTCCATGTTCAAATCATGGACTCGGTATGTACCTTTAGTTCTGCCATTGTCTCAGGTGACACAGTAGCTGATGGCATTTACGAGGTAAGGTGTAGGGATCTCAGCAACTTGAGACAACCATACACAAACTCTTTCTTGCAAGTAATGTACCAGGGTAGTACACATCTCTTCATATTTGTATGCTCCATTTCAAGAATGCCTCCAGAGAAAATGTTTCCATTGCCAACAATATCCAGAGTTTTCCCGCCCATTCTTGCATTGCCAGAATAAGAGGAGATTTCCATTTAAGTGCTATTAGTTGCTTTGCTGCCAGACTCATGGCGAAAGTCCGTCTCTGGTCCCGTTTCGATATGCATTTAATCTCAGGTTGTCTCAAATTAGGCACCATCGTCGCCGGGATTGTTTGTAAGGCATATCCAACCACTACTCTATATGACTTAGGACTTCCTTCCAAAGAGCATACGGCAAGTGCATGCCGCACATATATACAGCGTATCTCCACATTCTCACATCCTAGCAACAGAGTTGGCATATCATACATATGTTTCAATTTCACTAAAGTCTCTTACCAATATCTAAGTGAAATCTATGTTACCCACCAATGGTGTATAGGGAGATGGAAAGGAAGCCAGAGTTTTACCATCACACTATCATGGCTGGTTTCAGAAGTTCGGAGTAATAGCAGACTGGTGGTCTATCTTTCTTGGGCAACCACAGAACAGCTAATGGGGCATGATTCATCACTGTGGCATCCATATGGATTCAGTGGCGTTTAGTTTCGTAAAGGGACCGTTCAAAAAAGAATTGTAAAATGAGAGGCCTAATAGTATTTCTTAATGTCTGGTAGCCCCAATCAACCTGAACGTTTGTGCTCTTTCAATATTTTACTCAAAACCATTGCCTTTTTACACACCCTTCTAAAGGCATTTCGATCACTTTCCTAGTCACTATGTCAGACTTGGGAGAATCACTGGGAGTGCTAGAAAAAGGTAAAGGAATCTCTGCAACACATTCTGTTCAATTACTGCCACTATGCCCATTCACAAGAGAAAGAGATTGCTCCACTTCTGCAAATCATTATTGTTAGCATTAAGCAGGCAAGGGTAGTTTGCTGCACACATTAAGTGGTGTTTTGGAGTAATATAGACCTCTACATATTCACATTTCTTTGCAGCCCACTTCAGTGGTGTGACCTCTAGGAGTCTAGTTTTGACCTCTGTCAGTATACCTAGATGAGGCATTTCAGATTTATCTAGATTGACCTTGAATCCCGATAGTTTCCCATAGGATTCCAAAACTTCCATAACTTTCATCAACTTTCAAGCATTCAGGGTCTGTCAGCGTTAATAAGAGATTGTCGTGAACAAGTGTATTTTATGTTGGTCATCCCCGAAGTGCATCCCCAAGATATCCTAAAGCTGCTGCACACACAGCTAAGGTCTCTATTACCGATACAAATATAAAAGGCAGAGGGGCATCCCTGTTTCATCCTTCTTGATAGGGAGTGGTCCAGTATGTTACATTGACCAGTACATTTGTGTAGTTTGCTTTTGGCTAGCTTCGCTATCCAGGGTAGAATTTTGGGGCCCAACTCGATCACCTCTAGCACCTGAAAAAGAAATGTTCAGCTGACCATATCAAGGTGGGGATCTTCCTGAACTTAGCCTTTTCAACCAGATGAAGAACTCGCTAAATATTATTAGCAGCTTGTCTCCAAAAACCTGATCCGAGTCAATAAGGTAGGGCCAATGAGGTATGAATCTATTGGCCAGCACGTTTGTGAAAATCTTGGTATCAGAATTCATTAGAGCTATTGGACTGTAGGACTTGTATTTATCAGCTGGTTTGCCAGGCTTATGAATGAGAGAAATATTTGCTATCAACATTGAGGGCATAAACATTTGTGATCACAGAAAGTATGGAATAGTATTATTAAGTGGGGATTAGTTTCGGGCACAAAATGTTTGTTAAAGCGATTAGTGAGACCATTCGGTCCCCGGGCTTTGTCAATCAGTCAATCAATCAATCATGTCACTTATAAAGCGCACTGCATGCCCGCGAGGGTCTCAAGGCGCTGGGGGAAGAGAGGGGGTGGTTGCTGCTACTGATCGAAGAGGCCAGGTCTTGAGGAGTCTTCTGAAGGCCAGTAGGTCTTGGGTCTGCCCGAAGGTTGGTGGGAGGGTGTTCCAGGTCTTGGCGGCGAGGTGGGAGAAGGATCTGTCAGGGATCATGGTCGATGTTGCATTTAAGACCTCTTTCCTGGTGAATTTTCTCTTAGATAGCTGCATTAACCTTGGTCAGTCGCATATAAGTGGCCTCTTTGAGCAGGGCTGACTCCTCCGCTAAGGCGGAGGAGCGTCGCCCACTGCTCTTAGAGCAGGACAAAGAAAAATAAAATGATAATAACAAGTTATTATCATTTTATTTTGTCACTACAGGGCTAGGTTAGGGCGGGGCAGGGGGTCACAGGTGGAGGAGTGGTTTACACTCCCTAAGTGTGCATGAATGTTTGGCCTGCCCTCTTGGGCCGGCCAAACAGTCATCGCAAGTTTGCATGTTCCCCACTAGGCTGCAATACACAGCCTGGTGAGAATATACCAAGGCTCCCATTCTCCGTCTGAGTGCCAAACCATGGAGCTCAGACTAATCACAACACTGCAGCGTTGTGATTGATTTAGGAGAAAGAGAGCATGTGTGCTTCCTGCTTTCGCCCAGAAGCTGAGGAGAAGGCGGCATGGGGAGAGGGACCGAAGCGGAGGAGAGACGGTGGCCGGCAAAGGGTAAGGTTTTGGGGGTTTTGTCTGACGCCCATCACACCGTTCCTGCCCAGCTTCCACTATCTTTGAGACAGGGACTTTATGTCATCCACTGAGACAGGGTTTGCACACTAGAGGGCTCTGCATTAGTCCCTAAAAGCTTCAGCTTTAGCTGCATTTGCACTAATAATTTGACGCGTGATACCCTCAAGAGTCAGATTTGTACCTGCCGCCTTCCGTTAGCTATGTCACCTTTAAAAATAAGGACTCTTTTATTGGCATGTTCGTAAAATCTTTCTTGTAGGTATATTTATAACTTTTCTCACTCTCTGTGTGGCCAATAGGTCAGCCAGAACTTTCAACAGATAATCTTCTGCTGAGCCTTTAGGGAACCTATGTGTATATGTTGTTCAGTCGCCACTTTAAGCTCAGCGTCCAACAATCTTTTGTAAGACTTTCCTGTCTCACTCTGCTGGGCCCTATCCACTGTACGGTTGCCCCTACAGACAGCTTTACATGGGTCCCATAACATAAGGAAGACATTGCTCAGGTCATTCTCCTCAAAGTACCTATTAATTCCATCCCTCAATGTCTGTCGACTTAGTCAATATTTAGGGAATGTTCTATCAAATTTCCAACTATTCGTTCTACATTTCTCTGCTAACTTTCTCACTCCCAAACAATCATTGTGTGGTCATAGATGCCATGGTACCGTGCACAATGGAGGTTGTGTTGTCGACCAATGCCTGGCTGCCCCATTAAGTCTGTCCATGAATAGGATCTATGGACATGAGGAAGACACTATATTCCTATTCATCTGGTTTTCCAGCTTTCCAAAATTTGATGAGGCATACGTCTGTCAGTACCTGCTTTGTCTCCTGGGAGAGCACTCCCTAGGTTTACCTGTCATGCTGGTGTGTATACAGAAAAGCATCTGGCGCAATGTTGAAGTACCCGACCCACAAAAGTTTTTCTAGTGCCCACTTTTTGATCTTAGGTATGAGGCTAACAAAATATTGTTGACCTTGATTGGGGATATAGAGGTTGAGTATATCCAGTGCGACTCCCTGATGTCTACCCACAAATGAATAAAGCGACCTTCTGCTGAGTCACGCTGGAGCTTTAGTACTATGTTATGAAAGTGTTTATGTATCCCAATCATTACCCAACATGTAGCTGCATAGTACTGTGTGGGGTATAAGCGGTGTTTCATAAAGTTAATGTCAGATGTTTCTCCAAATGGGTCTCTTGAAGACACACAACCTCTGGGAGATCCTCCTGTATTATCCTCCAAATTTTGTGTCACTTAACCAGGGAATTTAATCCCTATAAGTTTGATGTGATTACTTTAACCATGAAATAATAGAAGAGAGTTGAGATATCATGTGCCTGTTGCACTATTCAGATCTAACTGGATGTCACATTTCATACAACACCATATTTCAAAACATACTTGGTAGAAATGGGGTTTCTGGTTAGCGCGGGTGGGCACCTTGGCCAGGCAGAGCCCACCGCTCTAGTCAGGGTAAGGGAGTTACACACACAAGATAACCCCTGCTCACCCCTTGGTTGCTTGGCAGAGCAGTTAGGCTTATCGCAGAGGCAATGTGTAAGCGTTTGTGCAACACCCACCAGTGACACACTAAGCACACTACAAAAATAGACTTCACACAAGGAGTATATAAAAATATCACTTTGTAGTATAGGTAAAACACATTAGACCACAATCACATAATTTACTGCGTCACTAGGCGCTTGTCATGGCGTCACATAGATAAGTTACATGAACCACAAATCACCTTTACAACTAGGCAATTGTCATAACAATAAATTTAGTGCAATGAAGCAAATACTTATAAATTGCACATGTCATGAGAATATCATGAAAGACATCATTACTGTGTATATCCTACCCTCGAGCTACATCATAACATCAGGATATGATGTGTAGCAGTTATGTAGGGAGAGAAGCACAGACTCACCAGATATCAATCTTATAGCCTTGGGCACCATGAGAATTAATGACGACGTCGAGCCTGTGTTCCTATCACAGGCTATGCATTAATTTTGTGGGCGCTATGCAGCTCCGCTTGCACTACATGCCCATTCTGGCGACCAACGGTACCTTGGAGCCCTATCGGCAGGATTTCCACTCGGGGGCCTCCAGTCGATGCTAGTTATAGATAGGGGCTCGTCCTGCGCTCACCCCGCAATGGAGTGCCCTACCAGGTAAGTTCAGACACTGAAGGGGGGCATAGACCACATCAGCGGGGACCCTCAGCCAGGCCCCTGCGCTAGTGAGGTGATCCACAGGCAGCTGCCCACAAGTGCAGTGCAGCTACACAATGCACATAGGCAAATGGGGCAGCCCGCTACCACGCGGTGCAGCCTTTGTCATCCAGTGCCCGTTGGCCCGCAGCGCCTATCGCTTCTGGGGTGGTGAAATCGGAGACCTCTTCAGGTCCTGCCGCGGCCTCAAGAGTCCTCCTTGTTCTTCACCAGCGGTTGCCCTGCAGAGCTAACTACCCGTTGGCAGCTGCGCTGCTCAATCTCCTCAGTGGTACAGGAGCAACTCGGGCAATCCCGAGGGACTCCTTGACTTGGTGCAGGCAGCAGCAGATTTCTCCTCTGTTGGAGACAGCACAATCTCCCTCTGGGTCTCCGGGCACGGATCCTGGTTGCTACGGCAACCCGCCGGCCTCATCGAGGCTTTCCTGAGGATGGATTCCCACTGAGAGGGGGCTTCGACGGTGTGGCCTGCGCTTCTCAGGCGCAGCGATCCTCAACAGCCCGGGGCCACAAAGGCAAAGTGCCCGGGCTGTAAGCAGCAAGGAAAAGATGGCACGGCGGAGCGCTGAGCCCAGAGGTGGGATGAACACAAACAAAAACAAATGCACGGGGAAAGGGAAGCACTCCACCACGTGCTCCTTAAGGTTCGTTTCGTTTTAGCCTTCCTCAGCCTTTAGTGAAAAGCAAAGCACTCCACAGCATACAGGCAGAAAGCACTTTGGCCAAGGTTTCCTTCTGTTTGGCCCCCAAAATAAATGAGGGGAGGAAAGCGCTCTTCAGGCAAATTCACAGCACTCTCCATGCACTTGGTGACAACAGGGTGTAGAACAATCCAGTCCTTCCCCAGCTCCAAACATGCGCAGCCAGTGAGCAGCCAGTGTCTTCCTTGAAGTCTTTTGTATCCCTGAGACTTCCAACAGGAGGCCAGCACACACAAGCACTTGGAGATTCTTCACAGAAGCAGGATACCACAGCAGGGCAAAAGAGTGAGTCCTTTCCATCCACCACAGACAGAAGCAGCAACTGCAGGCCCAGCCCACCCCTCACTCCAGAAAAGCAAGCGCTCCTCACACAGCCCTGCTGCTCTCGCCCCTTGGCAGAGTCCTCTTGTTCCTTGCAGTAATCTAAAGTCCTGGGATTGTAGGTGCTTAATACTTATACCCCAAAATGTCTTTGTTCTCTTTGTATAGGGTAAAAGAGCCCCGAAGGATTTTTTTCCAAAAAAGGAAAAATATTAATGATTTAAAACAAATTCTGAGAACTCAAACTAATGACACTCTTGCAAATGAATTGCAAAATTAATCAAAATAATTCCTAAAGAACCTATCAAAAAGAAAGAAGGGCAAACGTTACAAATACAAAAAACAAATACAGAAGAGGGTTGTATTCTTTCTAAATACAAAATTATGTAAGGAGTGAAACAGGGCTATCTCTTTAGCTACCATGCGAGGCTATCAAAGGTCTCTGCTCAAGGGGACTAGAGCTGCTTCTTGACGGACCCAAGACTTCCTTTCCATCCTCTCACAGTGCGGATCATATTGGACTTGAGAGTCTAGCTGAAACCACAATATAAAGGGAAATATCTACCTATATAGCACATTGCCTTCCTAAGCTTAGCTCTGCAGAGTCACCTGATGGTATCATGCATTGTCTGATCAAGGTCAAAGGTCTTGCGGAATATCCTGGAAGAGAACTTGGAAAGTTAGGCTGATCTAATTTTCCGGGCGTCTCATATAATATTGTCCTTTAGGTGGGAGGACCCTAGATTGACTATTATGTCACACAGCCTGGGACGCTTCACATGGTGGTCCCACTCTATGTGTCCAGATTATGGGAATCTCATGCCCTGGGCCCTCACTTAATTACAAGTTGGGAAGGGACTTACAGTACAGGATTATGTCATTAGTTTTATCTGGTTCCAGATCTTTCCAGACCCGCAAATTATCTTGCCATGATCAATCTTCCGAATCTCTAGACTTATCCCAAGAGTGCCTTCATTTCTTCCTCCATCTTAGTTTAAGAATCCAGTATGTTCCCGAGCCTCTTCGCTCATATCGACAATGTCACCATGCCACCCAGTGCCTGGATTTTCCCTAGTCATGTCTGAGAGACTGGAAGCTAAGTTTGCTGTCAGGGCACCATTTGTGTTGTCATCATAACGAGGAAGGACATCATGCAGGTCACCGGGAGGACAGCTATTTCGATCGTCCTTCAATATGGGAGTCCCCCAACTGTCCAATTCTTGCAAGCCATTGTGGGGAATTTGTTTAATGCAGTCAAATCATCGCATTGGGTAGCCCTCTATGCTCCGGGACCTGGGGATGCCCAATAATCACAAATCTGCACTGTCTGTCTCCTGTAGCACCTGTGGCATCCAGCAGATCAGCAGTCTTGCTTTCAGCTACAATAGCAACCCATGGAACGACTCCTGGTGGCCAACAGACGTAGAACCCA
>CAWUFW010023243.1:0-79153 GCA_963921515.1 Calotriton arnoldi | reverse complement strand
CGGCAGCAAGATTACTTTTAAATCTAATTTCCACCACCCGCCGGTGAGCATGAGGATTAATGTTGGGCAGGCAAGCAAGCATCTGTGAATTTATCGCGGTGGAACTTCTGTCTGTCTCAATCACCAGGGAAGGTGGGGCCCTGGAAAAATTTCCGCTTTGCCCATGCCCTGAAATTGCTTTGAGTCGACCCTAAGTTATAGAGTCTTGCCTTTCTAAATGAAATCCTGCCTCTGTGCTGATAACTCTAAACAAATGTTTCAAAAGTTTTAGTGTTTACTGCAAACTGTTAAACGTATTTTGTAAGGCCAGCCACCTCACCTAAGGTAAATATATTTTCTTGACCAGGCCACAGTGCAGCGCTGCATCTGCAAGGTGACCAGGCCCATTGTTTAGGTTCTGCCAGGTGGACGGCTCAAATGTAGGAGACAATGTTTTCTTAGAAAAATGTGTTGTGCCCATATATTGTGCAGAAGTGTTGTAAATGATTCTCACTGTCATAAACACTGACTAAAAACAATTTTGAATAAGGCAAAGGGGGTACAATAAATTATATTTCGCAGGTGCCAAGGCCAAGCCCACCACCTACCTGTGACCGGTCCTCTGACCAGTCACGGCCCATTCGGACCTGGTGTCTCTTGCCTTGAGGCCCCCACTTCGCTCCTGGGGCTCTCGCCCCTCCACCTCTCGCTCTGTCTCTTTCTCTCTCTCCCCTCTTTGTCAGCTGTTCTCTCTCACACCTTTCTTATTTCACTCTTTGCACTTTATATTGCTTCTCGGCTTTTGCATTTTGCTTCGTCACAGGTGGTTTTGCTCCTGCTTGAGCCTGCTCTTCACCCTGCTTTTGCCTCTTTTGTAGCTTCTTTCTCTGTTGTTTACCCCACCTTTGCCTTTTTTGTAGCATGTCTCTGTTTTTCACCCTCCTTTTTCCCTTTCTGTACCACCTTTGTCCTTTTTCACCCCCTTTCAGGCATCCAGCACTCCTCTCAGCCCCCCTTTCACCACCCGTGCCTTCTCCTGCCCTCTATCGCTCCACACCTGCTTCTTCCTCCTGCGTCTTCCTCCCGTCTTCTTCCCATGCTGGTCCCGTCCACTGCCCTCGTGCTCCTCCCCCCTCTCAAGACCTACTTAATGGCAGTGGCTGTGCAACACCACTGAGCAGACACCTAAGCCCAGCCCCCACCTACCTGTGACCGGTCCTCTGACCAGTTAAGGCCCTTTCGGGTCCGGCTCTCCTGCCTTGAGGCTCCAACCTTGCTCTTGCAGCTCTAATCCCTCCACTTTTCTCTCTCTCTCTCCTTTTGGTCAGCTGTTCTCTCTCACACTTTTCTTTTAGACTTTTTGCACTTTCTTTTGCTTTTTGCTTTGCCTCAGAGCGTTTCGCTCCTTCCAGAGCTCACTTTCTCTGCTCTTAACCACGCTTTTGCCTTTGGCCTCTTTTGTAGCATCTTTCTATGTTTTTCACCTCGATGTTGCCTACTGCATTTGCCATTTTTGTTCACCTTTCCCTATTTTTCACCCCACTTTTTGGCCGTCTGTACCACCTTTCTCCTTTTCACTCTGTTTCAGGCCTTCATCTCTCCTCTGTTGTGTTCCTCTCAGCCCCCATACGCATGCCTTCTCCAACCTCCCTCTGGTTTTTACCTGCTTCTTTCTCCTGCGTCTTCTTCCCACGTCTTCTTCCAATGCTCATGTAGCACCGCCCTCTACCCATACTCCTCTCCCCTCCCTGGGCATACCTAATAGTGGCCGCTGCACGTCCACACAGCAGGCATGCCAAAGGCAAGCCAGTCTGTGTCCGCCTGCGCCTGTACTGCGTTCAGCGCCATGAATCCTGTTCCAATCAGCCCCAGCGATACACCGCAGTGCTCCTTTGATCTCTAGCCTCAGGACATCTCTCTTCCCGCTGCAGCCACGCCACACCACACGCTACTGTAGGACCCTTCACCTGCACCCACTGCTGCTTCACCTGCAGCAGTCTACCCACACATCCCATGCAAGCACTAGCAACACCATCAACAAAGCCACACAACACCATATGCTGCAGCAAACCCGCACACCAACACTCACATGCATGCAACTCAACACCTGCTTGCTCAGCAAACACACAACTGAAATCTGAGAGCTGTTGAGCAGCGACACATCGGACGTCCTCTTCCTCACCGAAACCTGGCTCAACTTCACATTGGCACCTGACATCGCCACTACAATTCTAGTGGGCTATAAGATTGCACCACAGGACCACCTTCACAAGCCAAGAGGTAGACTCCCAGTCATCTACAAAGACTCCAGAAAGTGTTTAACAACCACAGAAAATGCCACCCCTTTCATGCAACATCTGCACTTCAAGGTGCAAATCTACAAAAACATCACCCTAAACATAACCATTGCCAACCGACCATCGGGACTGTGAGCTACTTTCCCCAGCCTCTTCACTGACTTCATCGTCCCTTTCACAATCGACTCCAAAGCCTTCATACTCCTCTGCAACATTAATTTCCACCTAGGCGACAGAACCGACCCCTGCACCACAGCCCTCATCGAAATCCTGAACAACATTGGACTAACCCAGATAGTCACAGAACCAACACACATCGCCGGACCCATGCTCTACCCCATCTTCAGCATCCAGCGACAGCATCAAGTACAACTCAACCTCACCCCTCACTTGGACCAACCATTCTATAATCAACTTTCAAATCAACACACCGCATACCAATGCATCCAACATTGTCAACTTCGACAACTGGATTAGGAACTGTGCAGACTCCCCCACACTCATCAAACTCAACAAGCAAAGAAGAACCAACAAGCAGGCCAGCTGGTACACAGAGGACATTCGGGACTCCAAACGACACTGCAAACAGCTAGAAAGAAAATGGAGAGCCAGCCACAAAACCTCTGACAGAACCACCTACAAAGCAGCACTTAGACACTATCTCCAGCAACTGTGATACACCATGAAACGAACATTAGTTGAATGCATTGATGCAAGCTCCAACAGCTGTAAGGAAATCTTTTTGATCAAGGACTTCACCGCTCTCACAGCTTCCGTCAACATCACCCCCTCCCAAAACCTCTGCAATGATGTGTCCAACTTCTTCCACAACAAAATATTGAACATCTACAGCAACTTCGCTCACCAACCAGACCCTCTTATCAACCTGCCCATCACTAAGCAAGACAACCACCTGACTGGATGGAAAACACTCACTAGAGAAGAAATGACTATCATGCAGACCATCCACTCTGGGGCCCCATTAGATCCATGCCCCCACCATGCCTATAACACTCGTGCATCACCAATTAGCCCTGCCCTCACTCACAACATCATCAACACCTCCTTCACTTCTGCCACCTTCCCTGGAGACTGAAAGCAGGCAGCGGTTAACACCCTCCTAAAGAAATTATCAGTAAATTCAAGCCAACTGAGCAACGTCTGTCCCCTCTCCCTGCTCCCTTACCCAGCCTAACTGATAGAGAAGGCCATCAACAAGCAACTCACAAGCCACTTGAGCTTCACCACCTACTGGAGAACACCCAGGCAGGACTAAAAAAGAACCACAGCACCGAAACAACACTCATCGCAGCTACCAATGACATCAGTACCATTCTTGACCGAGGTGAACAGCAGCCCTCATCCTGCTCAACCTCTCTGCAGCATCCGAAACAGTCTCCCAACAAGATACACATGAGAAGACTCCACGTGGTCGGGTCCAAGGGTTCGCACTGAAGTGGATCTTGTCCTTCCTCAAGGAAGAAACCCAAAAAGTCAGACTGCCACCCTTCACATTGTTGACCAAGAACCTGATCTACGTAGTTCCCCAGGGATCGTCCCTCAGCCGAACCCTGTTCAACATGTACATGACACCGCTTGCTAACATCATCCAATCCCAAGACATCACCATCTTCTCCTATGCCGATGACACCCAATTCCACACCAATCCTCTCCCTGACAGACAAGACAACCACCACCAGAACAAACTTCACCAATTGCATTATCACTGTAGCAGAATGGATGAGAACCAACTATTTGAAGCTCAACTTCGACAACTACTGGTCATCAGAAACAGGATCTCCCATGGGATACCACCTGGTGGCCGATAGAAGTATGACCAACACCCACTGACCACACAAGCTATCTAGGATCATCCTGGATGACAAGCTCTACATGACGGCACAAATAAACGCAGTGAGCTCCATCAGCTTCCACATCCTATGTATGCTGCAAAAAATTCTCAAGAAGCTGCCACAGAACTCCAGACAAACCATAACACAAGCCCACCACCTGAGCAGACTCGACTATGGCAAGTCTATGCTTGAATCTCCAAACAGTTCCTGCACAGACTTCAGACCATTCAGAACGCCACTGCAAGACTCATAATTAACCTTCCATGCTGCACCTATATGTCACCTCACCTTATAGACCTCCACTGGCTCCCAATTCACAAAGAAAGTCAATTCAAACTCCTCATGCACACCTAAGAAGCCCTGCTCAACATTGAACCAGCAAACCTAAACAGCCACATACACTTTGACCAGCCTGCCAGACACCTACGCTCAGCCTCACTCTCACTTGCACACAAAAGCAGAGCAGAAGGTGGCTCGTTCTCCTACATCGCACCCAAAACATGGAACAACCTCCCACAACATATCAGAGCATCCTCCTCACTTCTTGAGTTCTGCAAGAAGCTTAAGGCTTGGCTCTTCAAATAACGCTAATTGCCTTCACACCAGCTCAAGTGCCTCTCTACCTTCACAGGTGATTAGTGAGCTCCACAAATCGACATAACATATTTTTTAATTTCTTCTATGGTGGCGATATACAGAGAATAGTACAATGGTGCAGTGAACAAGTGCAATAGTGAGAATGGCGTGAGAGAAAGGCGTAAGAAAAGTACAAACCATTCATACCACAGAGGTTCACAAGCATATGCATTCATAACACAGGGACTCACAATCATATGGAGGAGTCACAGTTGTAGATAAATAGGTGACTGTGTTCATATAAAAAAAAAAACCTGTGACTGGTTAGTTGATGTTTCAACTTCAAAGTAAAATGGGCAGAGAATACCCTCAGGACCAATAGCAGAGTCAATGTTGCGCATAACCCATGCTTGCTACACCCAAGCGTATCTATGATGGCATTAATGATGCTTCAAATTATTCTGAGCTATTTTATACTTACTTTCAGGCCTCTAATGCCAAGGTGGTTTATAGAGCAATATGTGCAAAAGAAGCATGGATGAGCTAATCAGTCAAGTCATCAGTGATGTCATAAATGTTGTCATAGAATATGTCATGAGTGATGTAATATGTGAGATTGTTAGAAACGGGGTACTGTGGTGCGGAGCGGGTAGGCTAAATTCCGGAGGATTGTGTAAAGCATCTGCGCAGACCACACTCACAGGCGACACACTAGGCACACTACAAAAGAGACTCCACACCAGGTTATGTGAAAACAGCATATGTATTATGCAAAACACGTTCTAAGGCAATCACAGTTGTAAAAGCACTGTGCTAACTGGCACCAGGTAGGCATTTACAGGGGTAATTATTTACAGGGCAGGGCCAATCGGGCCGATGCCAGAACCATCACCAGCACAATTAGGATAAATGTAAGACCAGCAATAACAAATGTATATCAGCCAGTAACCTCTGGCAAGATCAAGAGCGTAGCATCATGGCAATAAGCATTAGGCATAAAAATAAAGCATCATCACAGTCGAGTTAAAAGCATGAGCACCCCATTAGGCCAAAAAAAGACATTATGCATAGCCATATTCAGATGGGGCATAAACCATGAGCATAAATCACCTTTGCATAAATCAGAGTAGGCCTAAACATATGCAGGGAGCATAGCACATTAGGCAGAACACCAACCATGTACGCATTAAGGGGAAAGAAACCATTAGCATTAGGCCTGAACATGTGAGCATAACGGCATCATCACAAGTCATAAATCACCTTAGGTTAGGCATAAGTAGCACACAACCATAGTATGCAATACATCACATGAGGCAATGGGCCTCAACAACACTGGCAGTGGGCACAACCACGTGAGCATGAAGGCATCCGTGGTAGGAAACATATTAGGAAGCCAATAGGGGCGGAACACATGAGGCCTTGCAGTAGGCACCTGAGCCTGAAGTGAAACACATATTATGCATAACATTAGCCCTGATTGGCATCTACAACATTCGCAGGGCGCACCCCCAGAACAAGGTCCTCACCCCAGAACAGAGGCACAATCTGGCATGCAAAATACACAGGCCCACTGCTACAGGTTAATCCTTGGCGCCACGGCGCCTGGGGAGCCTCTACTCTGGGACTCTGCCCGCTAAGCAATCCAAAATGCCCCAGCACGGGGCAGCTCCCCACTGTCTGGCAGGGCAGCTGTGTGACAGAAACAAACACAGGCATGTTGGAGCCCCCTCCCTTTCCGGGGGGCTCTGGAATCAAAAATGCCCAATCGTTGCAGCTGCCGCAACTGCGGTACAGCTGTGACGCAACACTGACCAGTCTGGGGGAAAGTTGGGGCCCTCCTCCCGGGGGCTCTAAAGGGCGACTTATGTCCAACAGAAAAGAAATCGTTGCAGCGGCCCGCAACTGCGGCGCCGCTGTGTAGCCCCCGGGGCACTGTGGCCCGGTTCTTGCTGGAGCCCCAAGGGGACTCCCCAAAACAAATGTGACCCCCAACGATGGAATAGCCAAAGCCCAGCCCCACTCACCACTCCTTGGGGGCTGGGCAGGTGACTCCGCCGCCGGTTCGGCTCGCTGGCACCAAAATAGTTTGGCTCGGTGTCCCGATGCTTCCGGGAACACCGACGCTGCACCCAGGGAGCTCCACACTCACCGGTCCTCCTTCACCACCGGACTTCTTCCGGTACTGCGCTCGACTCGCGGGGCTCTCAGCAGCACACGAGAGCCCCGCCCGGCACCTCACTTCACCCGGGCCACCCCTCGTGGGACTTCGGGTTGGCCGCTTGAGGAGGCGGGGTAGGCTCCCGTCCTCCCTTTCTCAGCATCACGCACGGGGCTCCCCTCTGCTCACGGGGAGCCTCCATCTCCGGCGTCCTTTTTAGTGCGGTGCCAGCACGGGGTAGGCTCCCGCCTGGCTTCCAAGTAGACACGGGGCTCCCTCTGCACCACGGGAGCCCCTTTCCTGGCTTCCGGCTGGCTTCGGGCGAGGCCCCTCCTCCTTCCGGGTTGCCGCGGGCAGCGCGGCGGCTCCTCACGCGTTCTCGGCCCGGGTCGCGGCGGTGATTTTGGCGGTGACACGCGGGGTGGGCTCCCGCGAAATTTGCATAAAGACCGCGGGTGGGCTCCCGCTGGTTTGAACAAGGCACACGCACGCGGGGTGGGCACCTGCTGAGTTCAGGCGCGCAGGGAGGGAATCCTACACCCCGGGGATTCCCTCGCAGCCTCGCGCTGCAGGCGTCAGCTCCTCACTCCTGGGCAGGCAAAGCGCTCACAGGGCGCTGTAAAGCAGGCAGAGTTGGACTAAAGTTCTGGCGCTCGCCGGGTGCTGGCTTTAGAAAAGTAGGAGAGCACAGGCAATTCACATATAGCGCTCCAGGTACAGACGATCCTCACCTCCTGGGCAGTCGGTATATAGCGCCGCAAGGAAGGATGCAGGGTCCAGTGGTAGCGCTCTGGCAGCACAGCGCTGCAGGTGTCAGCTCCTCCTCACTAGCAGTCTGAATATAGCGCTCACGAGGCGCTAGGTCCCAGGCATGCAGTCAGGGTCCCACACAAGGTAGTAGTGCCCACGCTCCTCACCTCCTTGGAGTGCAGGAAAACGAATGGTGGCGCTCACGAGGCACTAGGGCAGGAGAGCAGGCAGGCAATGCTGGGTAAGATCAGCAGGCAGTGGGCACTCATCAGTACAGGACAGCAGTTCCTAGGAACAGTCAACCCCCATAATGTGGCACTCCTCCTGGCATAGCAGTCTTCACTCCAGTAAAGGGCTCTCACTGGCCCTGTGGACAGCAGAGGGGTACAGATGGGCACAGGGGCCAGCACGCGGGCCCTTGCGGCGGTACCTCCTGGCAGAGTGTCCCCTCTCAATCAAAGTCCACGCACAGCTCACCCACATGGAGTTTCAGCTCCTCTATATATACGCCCCTCACCCCACCTACCAGAAAGGGCCAGAAGCTTCTGGAAGGCTCCCTGGGGAAACCGGTCCCAACTGGTTTGTGGGGGAGGTGTAGAGCACCCTGTCACTTCGAGCACTAGACCGGCAACCCACCTCAGGCAGGCGGCCCAAAGCACACAGCAATGGCGACTGTTGAAAGTGACATTTCTAACACAGTGAAAATAAACCTGCATACACTATTGCGCAGCATTTATTATTTCCAGTTCAACCGCACCAAACATAACATATTTATTTTGGTTCCTTTGGAAGTTATCCATAGGGGGGGGGGGGAGTTCTCAATGCTAGCCTATGGAGGCCAGAGCACATGCACTTTACACCAAACTCCAGTGCCAAAGTGCTCACAGTCCGCAAACCACCAACACCATAACAGCAAAAAGGCTAGGCGGAAGGCAAAAAGTTCCGGGATGACCCTGCAAGCAGGGCCAAGTCCAACAGAGATGATAACCAGTGCATGGCTGGGGCACATGTTATAGTTAGCTTTGCTAACTATAACTGGTGAATTCCTGTGGGTTTTTTTTGTTGTCACTGACATATTCCCTAACTATAACGTTACTTTAACCTTTTTTTTTCCCCAGTAAATTTTTAAGGTTTTTTTAGTCCAACACGACCCCCTCCCAGCCAAAAGCCAGGGTAGACCAATCAACGCCTTGATGGGCTTCCCTGCTTGGGGCGAGAAAACATGGACGCGGCCCGCAACTGCTGGGGCACCCGCAGGTTCTCTGCCATTCTGGACTGTGGTGGTTCCTTCCGTCAGAACTCCCAGGACCCCCTGAGCTACCCCACTGGTGCTCTCTAGTTGGTCGCGGCCAGGACCGGCCCCTAGGCCACCCAGATGTCTCTGGTCCTTGCCGTCTCACCGAGTGGGGGGGCAGTAGCCCCAGGCACATAGTTCCCCTTGGCCACTCCACCTCTACTCCGTGCAGTTCCAAACTGCCACCACTGGATCCCACCCTCACTGGTGAATCCAGACTACAGAAGCCACTCTCAGGGGACAACCTACCCCCCTGAGCTAGTCTCTCCCTGGCGAAGGCCCTCTCGGCCTCAGCCATCCTTTCCTGCGTTAGGACCTTTTCGGTCTCTAACCTTTTTTCCTCCACACTCAGCTGCGCTAGCTCCACTCTGAGCCTCTGCAACGCCAGCTGATGCTCCCTTTCTTCCCTCCTATCCACCCGCTCCTCCGGGGACAGGGAAAGGGATGGGGCACTGCCCCTGGGACTGGACCCAGCACGGGACTCCCTATCTACGGTGTCCTCAGTAGCTACTGGTGTCCCCACCCTGTCATTTTCTACCTCCTGTCTAGCATCCTTAGGGCCACCCTCTCGGCCTGCGGCCAGGGCCCTCTCTGCCTCATAGTGCTCACGGTCCCATTCATCCTCTTGCCATTTAATCAGGAATCCACGAAGGTCTGGCTTGGTGTCTGACCCACTTACTACTATGTCTCTCTCCTCACAGAACCCCCTCAACTCCAACACTCTGTACTTAAACAGATTGTCAAAATCAAAGGCAGATTCCATTTTGGCAAGACACCAAGATACAGTGCAAGACAAGGGACCTAGGTGCAAGAGCTGCCACAGGAGTGCGCAATTCAAAATGACACTTCCAGGGCGAAACAAACTCAAGAAAAATAATCCCCAAATCTGTGATTACTCTAAGTGCAGAGTTTGTAGTGCAACCAGTTGTCGCTGTGGTACTGCGCAAACACAAGTCCTATCCCACCGCTGCCACCAATGTTAGAAACGGGGTAGCGCGGAGCGGGTAGGCTAAATTCCAGAGGATTGTGTAAAGCATCTGCGCAGACCACACTCACAGGCGACACACTAGGCACACTACAAAAGAGACTCCACACCAGGTTATGTGAAAACAGCATATGTATTATGCAAAAGCACGTTCTAAGGCAATCACAGTTGTAAAAGCACTGTGCTAACTGGCACCAGGTAGTCATTTACAGGAGGAATTATTTACAGGGCAGGGCCAATCGGGCCATGCCAGAACCATCACCAGCACAATTAGGATAAATGTAAGACCAGCAATAACAAATGTATATCAGCCAGTAACCTCTGGCAAGATCAAGAGCGTAGCATCATGGCAATAAGCATTAGGCATAAAAATAAAGCATCATCACAGTCGAATTAAAAGCATGAGCACCCCATTAGGCCAAAAAAAGACATTATGCATATCCATATTCAGATGGGGCATAAACCATGAGCATAAATCACCTTTGCATAAATCAGATAGGCCTAAACATATGCAGGGGGCATAGCACATTAGGCAGAACACCAACCATGTACGCATTAAGGGGAAAGAAACCATTAGCATTAGGCCTGAACATGTGAGCATAACGGCATCATCACTAGTCATAAATCACCTTAGGTTAGGCATAAGTAGCACACAACCATAGTATGCAATAAATCACATGAGGCAATGGGCCTCAACAACACTGGCAGTGGGCACAACCACGTGAGCATGAAGGCATCCGTGGTAGGAAACACATTAGGAAGCCAATAGGGGGCGGAACACATGAGGCCTTGCAGTAGGCACCTGAGCCTGAAGTGAAACACATATTATGCATAACATTAGCCCTGATTGGCATCTACAACATTCGCAGGGCGCCCCCCCAGAACAAGGTCCTCACCCCAGAACAGAGGCACAATCTGGCATGCAAAATACACAGGCCCACTGCTACAGGTTAATCCTTGGCGCCACGGCGCCTGGGGAGCCTCTACTCTGGGACTCTGCCCGCTAAGCAATACAAAATACCCCAGCATGGGGCAGCTACCCACTGTCTGGCGGGGCAGCTGTGTGACAGAAACAAACACGGGCACGTTGGAGCCCCCTCCCTTTCCGGGGGCTCTGGAATCAAAAATGCCCAATCGTTGCAGCTGCCGCAACTGCGGTACAGCTGTGACGCAACACTGACCAGTCTGGGGGAAAGTTGGGGCCCTCCCTCCCGGGGGCTCTAAAGGGCGACTTATGTCCAACAGAAAAGAAACCGTCGCAGCGGCCCGCAACTGCGGCGCCGCTGTGTAGCCCCCGGGGCACTGTGGCCCGGTTCTTGCTGGAGCCCCACGGGGACTCCCCAAAACAAACGTGGCCCCCAACGATGGAATAGCCAAAGCCCAGCCCCACTCACCACTCCTTGGGGGCTGGGCAGGTGACTCCGCCGCCGGTTCGGCACGCTGGCACCAAAACAGTTTGGCTCGGTGTCCCGATGCTTCCGGGAACACTGACGCTGCACCCGGGGAGCTCCACACTCACCGGTCCTCCTTCACCACCGGACTTCTTCCGGTACGGCGCTCGACTCGCGGGGCTCTCAGCAGCACACGAGAGCCCCGCCCGGCGCATCACTTCACCCGGGCCACCCCTCGTGGGGCCCGGGACTTCGGGTTGGCCGCTTGGGGAGGCGGGGTAGGCTCCCGTCCTCCCTTTCTCAGCATCACGCACGAGGCTCCCCTCTGCTCACAGGGAGCCTCCACCTCCGGCGTCCTTTTTAGCGCGGTGCCAGCGCGGGGTAGGCTCCCACCTGGCTTCCAAGTAGACACGGGGCTCCCTCTGCACCACGGGAGCCCCTTTCCTGGCTTCCGGCTGGCTTCGGGTGAGGCCCCTCCTCCTTCTGGGTCGCCGTGGGCAGCGCGGTGGCTCCTCACGCGTTCTCAGCCCGGGTCGCACGGTGATTTTGGCGGTGACACGCGGGGTGGGCTCCCGCGAAATTTGCATAAAGGCTGCGGGGTGGGCTCCCGCTGGTTTGAACAAGCCAACGGCACACGCACGCGGGGTGGGCACCCGCTGAGTTCAGGCGCGCAGGGAGGGAATCCTACACCCCAGGGATTCACTCGCAGCCTCGCGCTGCAGGCGTCAGCTCCTCACTCCTGGGCAGGCAAAGCGCTCACAGGGCGCTGTAAAGCAGGCAGAGTTGGACTAAAGTTCTGGCGCACGCCGGGTGCTGGCTTTAGAAAAGTAGGAGAGCACAGGCAATTCACATATAGCGCTCCAGGTACAGACGATCCTCACCTCCTGGGCAGTCGGTATATAGCGCCGCAAGGAAGGATGCAGGGTCCAGTGGTAGCGCTCTGGCAGCACAGCGCTGCAGGTGTCAGCTCCTCCTCACTAGCAGTCTGAATATAGCGCTCTCGAGGCGCTAGGTCCCAGGCAAGCAGTCAGGGTCCCACACAAGCCAGTAGCGCCCACGCTCCTCACCTCCTTGGAGTGCAGGAAAACGAATGGCGGTGCTCACGAGGCGCTAGGGCAGGAGAGCAGGCAGGCAATGCTGGGCAAGATCAGCAGGCAGTGGGCACTCATCAGTACAGGACAGCAGTTCCTAGGAACAGTCAACCCCCATAATGTGGCACTCCTCCTGGCATGTTACTCACTAAAGGGTTTCAGAAAGAGGAGTGAATATGAGCATCCACATCACCACTCCAGAACAGGCAGAGTTGGACTAAAGTTCTGGTGCACGCCGGGTGCTGGCTTTAGAAAAGTAGGAGAGCACAGGCAATTCACATATAGCGCTCCAGGTACAGACGATCCTCACCTCCTGGGCAGTCGGTATATAGCGCCGCAAGGAAGGATGCAGGGTCCAGTGGTAGCGCTCTGGCAGCACAGCGCTGCAGGTGTCAGCTCCTCCTCACTAGCAGTCTGAATATAGCGCTCACAAGGCGCTAGGTCCCAGGCATGCAGTCAGGGTCCCACACAAGGTAGTAGCGCCCACGCTCCTCACCTCCTTGGAGTGCAGGAAAACGAATGGTGGCGCTCACGAGGCACTAGGGCAGGAGAGCAGGCAGGCAATGCTGGGTAAGATCAGCAGGCAGTGGGCACTCATCAGTACAGGACAGCAGTTCCTAGGAACAGTCAACCCCCATAATGTGGCACTCCTCCTGGCATAGCAGTCTTCACTCCAGTAAAGGGCTCTCACTGGCCCTGTGGACAGCAGAGGGGTACAGATGGGCACAGGGGCCTGCACGCGGGCCCTTGCGGCGGTACCTCCTGGCAGAGTGTCCCCTCTCAATCAAAGTCCACGCACAGCTCACCCACATGGAGTCTCAGCTTCTCTATATATACGCCCCTCACCCCACCTACCAGAAAGGGCCAGAAGCTTCTGGAAAGCTCCCTGGGGAAACCGGTCCCAACTGGTTTGTGGGGGAGGTGTAGAGCACCCTGTCACTTCGAGCACTAGACCGGCAACCCACCTCAGGCAGGCGGCCCAAAGCACACAGCAATGGCGACTGTTGAAAGTGACATTTCTAACACAGTGAAAATAAACCTGCGTACACTATTGCACAGCATTTATTATTTCCAGTTCAACCACACCAAACATAACATATTTATTTTGGTTCCTTTGGAAGTTATCCATAGGGGGGGGGTGGGGGGGAAGTTCTCAATGCTAGCCTATGGAGGCCAGAGCACATGCACTTTACACCAAACTCCAGTGCCAAAGTGCTCACAGTCCGCAAACCACCAACACCATAACAGCAAAAAGGCTAGGCGGAAGGCAAAAAGTTCCGGGATGACCCTGCAAGCAGGGCCAAGTCCAACAGAGATGATAACCAGTGCATGGCTGGGGCACATGTTATAGTTAGCTTTGCTAACTATAACTGGTGAATTCCTGTGGGTTTTTTTTGTTGTCACTGACATATTCCCTAACTATAACGTTACTTTAACCTTTTTTTTTCCCCAGTAAATTTTTAAGGTTTTTTTAAACAAAAGCAGATCTTTTTATCACACCTAGCTATAGCGTTACTTTAACCTTTGCTTTTTTAAGTGAATTTCTATTTTTTTTTAATGTAAGGTAATATTTGATTACCGTATTTAACGCCTTCGGCTGTGGGTGGCAGGGGATTGGCCTCTGGGACTGGCCTGCGTGTCGGCTCTGTGGCCAAATCCCCAGCAGGCAGCCAACCCTGTTCTATGCAAGACCCCAACCCCCGGGGCCGGCATTTTAAAAAAGCGAAGGGGGCATGCGACTACCCCAACCCGAGCCTAATAAGGCCCTGGAGAACTCACCCCGGGGCCAAAATGTTTACAAAAGTGGAGAGGGGCCGTGCAGACCCCTCCCTGAGCCTATAAAGGCCCCGTGACCCCCTCCTCCGAGCCGAGTATTTACATATAGGGAGGGGGGCTTGTGACCCACCTCCCGGAGCGTACTTACGCGCCCGAGGACATTATCCACTAGGGCAATATGCATAAAAAAGTGGAGGGGGCCACGTGGCCCATCTACCTGAGCCTCTAATGGCCCCAGGGACCCCATCCCCCGGGGCCTGCTCACTTACTGTGTCCAGGGGAGCCCACCCCCCGGACACAGTAGTTTCCCTGCCCGCACCAGCGCAGACAGGGAAACTTGTATTTGTTCCTGTTTGGTGGAAGGATTTTTGAATCTCCCGCCAAATCGGAGTAAACACAAAGTCTGCTCCCAGCAGGCAGAAGTTTTAAAAATGCTCCCGCCGGCTGGGAGCGTACTTGAGATCTGTTTCCCTGCCTGCAACAGATCAATAGATTGCTCCCACCTGGAGAGAGCAGCATAAATGCAGCTGCCCCCTCCGGGCAGGAGCAATGCCGGCTCCTGCTACATGCGGGGAGCCGACTGGGGCTGCAGGGGACTTGGGGCTCCCGCCGTGCCCCCATTGTTGTGCTTAGTGGGTATCTGGGTGAGTACCGGGTCAACCACCTATTATAAGGACAGGCCCCCGGGGATGGGGTTCCCTGGTCCAAAATAGGCTAGTGGAAGGGGTCCGGACAGCCCCTTTTAAAAAAGTAACAGCCCCGAGGATGGGGTCCTAGGGGCCTAATAAGGCTCAGGGAGGGGGACCGCAAGCCCCCCTCCCTTCATTAATTACTCTGCCCTGGGGGATGGGAACCCCAGAGCCTAATAAGCCTCGGGGGAGAGCCCTTGCCATGCACTGCTAATCACCCCACATATTATGTCACTCATGATGCCTTTTATGACATTATTGACAATATAACTGCAACATTTGCAAATAAATTGTTGATTGGAAAACTGGGCATGGCGGGGCGCGAGTAATAGTTACTTTAGGACATAAGTTGTAATTACTTGAGATAACTATAACTAGCGCCTTCTTGTTGCACTGGTTATACCCTTGCATTTTACATGACTTATAGCATGTGAAATGATAGCATTCATAACAACACTTAAGACATCTGAAATTACATCATTTCTGAGAACAAAGTGCATGGTACTGTGGTGAGTTATAGTTAATGTAGTGTGGCAAGTGAGGTGAGAAGACTGTGCACGGAGGTAAGCGACATAGTAAATTGAAGGTGGTCGGTGAATTACAAATTTAAGTTATAACTGGTGGTGCGTAAATTATAAATTTAAGTTAGAATTTCTAATGTTTCTAATGTTTGTATAATTTAAGTTGAGTCTGTATAGAAAGAATGAATAAAGTTTTCCTACATATAACTTATCCTTAACCTTAGTTTTTTTTCATTGAACATTCCAGTGTAGTCGAGTGGAATGTCGTTATGAGGGGTGCCGTACAGTACCATGGAAAGTGTCATACAGTGGAGTGTCGTAGAGTGGAGTACACTGGAGTGGAGTACAGCGGAGTGCTATAGAATGGAGCATTGTGTGCTAGAGTGAAAGGGCGTAGAGAGTCATTGAGTGATGTACAGTGTCGTAAAGCAGAGTAGAGTGGCGGGTAGTGGAGTTGGGTAGAGTGGAGTGGTGTACAGCATGATAGCATAGAGTGGAGTGGCATAGAGTGGATTGGTGTAGAGTGGAGAGGAGTAGAGGTCACTGTTGTAGAGTGGAGTGGCGTACAGTGGAGTGGCATGTTGTAGACTTTTGGAAAGTGTAGAGTGGAGTACAGTAGTCTGGCATAGAGTGGAGTAGAGTGTTGTACAGTGGAGTGGTGTATAGTACAGTGTCGTACAGTGCAGTAGAGTGCAGTGGTATAAAGTGTTGTAGAGTCGAGTGGCATGGAGTGGGGTAGAGTGGAGTGGCATTGAGTGGAGTAGTGGAGTGCAATGGAGTATAGTGAAGTACTGTGTCATAGACCAGAGTGGAGTAAAGTTACGTGGAGGGGTGTAGAGTGAGTTGTGCAGTGCATCTTAGAGTGGAGTCAAGTGTCAAAGTGGCATTGAGATGAGTACAGTGTGGTACAGTGGCATAGAGTGGAGCAGAGTGTTGTACAGTGGAGTGTAGGGGCATAGAGTGTAGTAGAGAGTCGTATAGTGGGATAGAGGGTAGTAGATTGTTGAGCTACAGTAGATTGTATAGATCAGAGTAGAGTAAAGTGGATTATAGTATAGTAATAGTAAATTTTACCCATCTGGTATCCAACACTTTCCCTACTGTTGCACAGACTGCAGTGGGAATAGTAAATGTTACACCTCCTGAGTCCAACGCTTTCCCTAATGTTGCACTGAATGGAGTGGGAAGAGCAAATTTTACCCCTCAGCAATCAAACACTTTTCCTACTGTTGCAGTGATTGGAGTGGGAATACTATTTTGTACCCCTCCTGAGTCCAAGGCTTTCCCTACTGTTGCACAGACTGGAGTGGGACTTGTAAATTGTACCCCACCTGAGTCCAACAATTTCCCTACTGTTGCAGAGTGGGAATAGTTATGTATTATTTGAATTATTTTATAGTTTTGTTTATGTTGTTTAAATTTATATTATAATGATGTTTTAATGTGTTTAATGTTATATTGTTTTTATTTATTATTATTTGTAATATGTAATATATTTTTGGTAAAATGTAATTTTTTATTTGGTTTATTTTTTCATGTGTAATCAAATAGGTATGTTTTTCAGAATTTTCAGTGTATTTGTTACTGTTTGTAATTTATGGTGTATATGTGTGTGTGTATATATATATATACATATGTAAATATATATATTTGTTCTTTTTAAAGTTTACAAACAATTAGTAAATTGCAACATAAATTATAATTAATATTTTAATAATTGTTTTAAATTATATATGTTTAAATAAATATATACATATATGTATATGAGGTTCTTTTTAATTAAAATATATTTAATTGACATTATATTACTGTTTAATGATCATATATTTAATGTTCACCATGTTTAAGTATGTTTATATTAAAAAACAATATTTTTGTTTTCTATATTAGTGTATAAAAATATAATGCAAATAACAAAAATATCAAAAAGTGTCCTGACACTAGGTGACAGTAAGACACAGCTAAGATGAGTAGACTGAAGAGCGACCAACCGACATTAGAGCTCTCTGAAAAAGTGGGTCTTCAGAAGGCTCTTGAATGCATTCTCTCTACTGGTGGTTTTAATATGATCGGGTAAATGATTCCAGGGTTTTGGGGCTAGAAACGAGAAGGAGCGGCCCCTTCCCCCTCTCCCCACAGCTCTGACCGTTTTAATCTAGGGAATGCAAAGCAGGTTGAAGTTGGCTGAGGGTAAAGCTCTATGAGGAAGGTATCTTTTGATTTTGTCACAGATATAAGTCGGGCCTTACGATTGAGTGACGCTGAACATTATTGTCAGGGCTTTGAATTTTATTCTTTGCTTGACGGGGATTCAGTGTAGGCTTTTTGAGCTTTTAATAATGTTTAATAATGCTTGGGGAGATCTCAAGAGCAGCAATTTGTTATAATCAAGCCTAGATGTGATCAATGCATGAACAACGATCTTTCTGTTGTGTTCTGGCAGGAATTTGAGGGTTTTCGTGGAGTTTTAAATAGTGAAAAACAGACTCCGGTAGAAGCATTGACAAAAGCCTTAAATGAGAGGACAGTGTCTAGCTTGACCCCCCCACCCCAGATTTGTCGCAGAGTTAGACGGCACCGGAGAGAGTCCCATTTCAGACAGCCACAGATGGGTAAGATCCAGTGTGGTGGGGGAGCCAAATATCAAGATTTCAGGTTTTTGGGACTTTAGGCAGCTGACAGAAGCATTCATCCCATACAACCACTGAGCACTTTTGTGCTCACTCCATGCTAAATATATGTCACAATGACTGCTTTTAAGGAGGCCATGAGGTAAATATTTGCTGGACAGCACGTGGTCTCTGAGGATGTGAAGGAGAGGAGCTGTGGAGTGGGTGCTCTCTGAGAGATGCTCTCTGACCAGCAGAGGAAACTATGTACCTCTTGACCTCCTTGATATGAGGCGTTACATCTGGTCTGGTTTCCCATCCATCCCCACTTACTGCTGTCATGTCTCTCAGTATGTCAGTCCAAATTGTTTCCCCAGACCCATTGTGTCTACTGCCTCAGGCAATGTCTGGTCCTGCCCATACCAGCCAACAGCCCATATCTAAGGAGGAATTCAAAGCTGTGGTGAAATCCAAACCAGAGGATGGCCAGAAACCTTTGCATCCAACCCAGGACCCCAACTTGCACACCCCATCTGGTGTGAGCCAGTGACTTTTTTAAGAACGTTGACGTTTAACTTTGCTTTAAAAATGTGGCTTTCATTTAAGACACTTAAATTATAATTTCAGACTTTTTAGGTTGGATTATTAATATTCTTTAATGTTTCCTGTACATTTTCCTCATATTTTTCTCCTCTCCCCTGACATTCCCAATGTGTTTTTTCACTCGAGAAGTTCACAATTCCAACCTGCCCTCATGCACTGTTTGAATTCATTAACCGATTCTCCAGAACTAATTCTTACATTAAACTTTTTAAAGTATTTTTTCAAATGTAGACACACAAGAAAAAAAATACAGCACAACAGCAATTCTGTTTAGTTGTCAACAATAGTCTTTCAGGGCCAATTGATATGCAGAGGTGAATATTTAAGTCAACCCAGAGTGTCTCTGTGTAGCGGGTACATCAAAGCCTCGCAAAAGGCAAGCTTGTCTGCACATGTCCAAGCCCGGACTGCACCCATTACTGGTCCCTATTTTCTGGCTTAAACGCTGTTAAGGGTTAATCTGCAGTGCTATTTAGTTCTAGCAGTTTTCATCTTTTCATCACCTTGATTTAGAGACCTGAGAAAATCTGTCACCTATAATCTTTATGCCACTAACTCCCTGGGAGCGGGGGTCATTAGTTTTTTGCTTTTCAATAACAAACTCCCACTTTGGGAATTTGCTTTTGAAAAAAACAAACTTTGTTAAGGTTTGATGGAAGGCTTGTCAAATCTGATGACAGCCTTCCACCAAACGTTTTGCACCTTGACAGGAACCGCCATGACGGTGGTTCCTATCAAGGTACATAGATCAACTCTGGGCAAGCAGTGATCTCTAAATTTGGCAGATGGTAGTATATCAGTGTGGTGTATGTTATGCCCTCCGCCACCCAGACAGATGGAGTACTGTCCGCCAATTTTTAGATCAGGCCCTTTGGTCTTTTTTCTAGTTTATAGGTCCTCATGGTGGGCATGAGGTCCTTGACTTACTGGCTTCAATCCTTTCACAAGTCCTTTCACACGCCCTGTTGAGTGCTGCTCACTTGGTGGTTTTCGGTGATTTTAACCCTCAATTCAATAATGTTAATCTGCATTAACTGTTATATTTAACAGTATGTTTCCTTATTTGATTTATCTCTTAGCATTCCTCTTCCTTCTCACTAACTTGGCCATACATTAAATGCTATTTGTGCTACCACTTTGTCTTGTTAAACCTATCATCCCGTGCCCCACCTTGGACTGCCCATTATGTATTACCCTGTGCATACTCCTGCTAGAGAGTGTGCTGGGGTGCCTCTTACAGGTGCATACTTTTAGAATGTCATAACTTGGAAAAGGTAACAGTTGATGCTTTGAAGCAGCATTTGCCTACAGCTTCTACCTTTTGGCAAGAGGGGCCTGATGACCTACTTGATAGTTGTTAAGCTTACTTTGATATTTAGCTCAACTGCATTGCCCCTAAGATAAATACTAAAGGCAAGGAGACTCGCCCCACAGGTGCTCAGTGAACCTTTTGATCCTGCTGGTCTTCCCTGGCTGCAAGATTATGATTGCAACTCAAAACTTGAAGGTTTAAATTGAATCATGCCTATGAAGCTGCTATAAAAAGGCTATGTCAGCCTCTTTCTCAAAGCAACTCTCCAAATAACACTAACTCTCTTATACTGCTTGACCCTCTTATGCTCACATAAGACACAAACGGGGCACGTCCATCACCCAGTACTGTACCAGTCCACAGCAATCAACCGTCCATCACCATCTGAACAGGAAAGCAATAGCTGAAGACATCTTCCACATACTGCTTGACAAAAGGGGACTTTAATTTAGTCTAGTCTGCAGGTTCCAACTAGCTTCATACTATGACTTCTGCTTGACATCTCCCAGTGACAGTCATATATGGCATGACAGTAACAAAGTCCAGCCCAACAGATCTCCCCAACATCTCTACCTCCGACCTATGCCTGCTCAGGATGATAAACTTTAATCCCAAAAATCTTAGAATGGACAACTCAGTGTGTTAGCCAGCCAGACTATAATCATAAGAAATACATAAAGGGACCATCAGAGCTATTCAAAGCTGCCTTCTCGCGAAATCCACAAACCACGCTCATTTCTTCTCACACTTCTGCATCCATGGGGCTGCTGAGGGCTGTGACCCATAACACCATAATTGCACTTCAGTGGTGATCACGAGAAACATAGAAACAATTCTCACACTGAATCAAAACAAAGACAGCATTCCAATCACACACCCTACATGGATGCAAACCATGAAAGCATTCACTGCAGCGCCCCACACAGGGACAGTAAGCACTATATAAATGTTACAGTACAATACAAATTATTGGCAAGGCCTCCCTCCTCTTGGTTTCTCGCTCCTCTCCTCTCGTTCACTCTCTCTCACTCACTTCCCTCATCTTTCTCTTGTTTCTATTGTAAGTAGATAATGTTTAAAGACCGCGTAGGAGTTCCACTCAACAATGCAAATACTGGAGTCAAAAAGGAACTTCGTGGAAGTGATTCACCAGAGGAAATTGCCTTTGCAGACGTTTTTCCGAGCATAAAGGGCAATCATACTTCAAACCTTCATGCCCTGACACCCGACCTATAATGACGCTGAATGGGCCGACCTTGCAGTCCAGCTGAAAGAAGAGCTTTGCCGCCCACACCAATGCGTGAATTCATGAAGTAAATGCACTGCGTTGATTTCTCTCTTACTTTCTCTCTCCGCCGGCTCGCTTTTGTCAATTGTGATGAGTAACCTGGCAGATGGAGTGGCCTTGCACATTTACATGCACATTTAAAAGCCACCCCCTCAATCAGCTTCAAGAGCCCTGGGGATTGACTCTGAGCGGGTATTCAATGCAAAGTGGGGTTCCCACGCGCCGGTGGATTTGCAAGTTGGACCCTGGGCGCATATTGTATCAAAAATGATTCCCGAGTACAATTATTTATTAAGGCTAATAGTAGTGATATTTAACGCAAGGCTGAATGCAAACGTTGTGCTCTGATTTATGCATAAGCCTGCATGAATATATAGGATTATAGATGGGTACAGTGGACACACAACGAGGGGTCTGAGTGACATCAAACAGACAACGAGAGCGAAGCTAGAGTTGTCTATACTGTCACTCAGAACCTAAAGGTGCAAAGCATCCCGTAATTCACTTTTTACTCATCTATAATTTCATGCTGTGTATTGTTTTGCAATGGTTTTTGTAAATTTATTACAAGTTCCAAATACTGTGCCAATGCAAGACTTACACAGTAGTGTACATTATTGATGCTAAAATGGGCGCAAAGTGAAGAATTACTACCCTTACATATGTTTAGATTTGGCCCACTCGGTTGTCCTTAGAGCCTAATCACATGCATCATTAATCTTGATTAACTGAATAACAGAACGCCTCAAATCAGACCCATGCTGGGGCTTGCGGTCCTACTAATGATGAAATGGTCTTGATAAATGAAATGTCAGCATGCCACCGACATGATACACATGGAGAAAACAATTTGTTGAGAGCTACCTACGTGTAAAACAAATACCTTACAAACACAACACAGAATAGAGGATTTCTAAGGAAAATGAAACGTGTGAAAATCCACTTTATCAAATACAGACCTTTTAGACTGTGTTGGGTACAAGGTGGGTGACTTTTCAGCCTGTTTCTGTGATGATACATTGTATGCTGCATCGTTTTATTCACTGATTTCTATTTCAAACACCTATTGGGCACAAGATCAATGCAATATGCAAAAGCATTACAAAATATTTCATTTTAGACTGAAGCACAATATGGCTAAACAATGATATGCCATTAATTCACAGACCGATTTATGAAAGCCAAGGGCATAGTTTGCAATGCTTATACTCTGAGGGAAATATGTAAACAGTCCTATCAATGCTTAATTTGTGCCGGTGGCACTTAATTGTCAGCATCAGCACTTATGGCTATCTGCCACATGGTGGCACTGTTTGTTTAATTTAAAGATGAGCACAACAGTTGTTTATTAATTACAAATATATTACGAGTGACTAATACATTACGTCCAAGCTATTCTAATAGCTTTGGGGCCTGGAAGAGTCTGAATTGTCACACGTGTAGGAGTATGATTGTTAGAAGTTTTGTTGGTACTATTTTTGGAGCACTGGTAGGGGCAATGGGTGGTGAGTGCTGTAGTAGGCTCTTGACGAGGACCCTGGCACTTATTGTTTTACAAATTAAGCACTGCTTGCACTTAACAAACAGAAAAGTCCTCCCTAGTAAAGAAGTTTCTGCAAGGACTGAGATGCACAGTCTCTGCATGTTGGAGTGCTGGAGACCTAATGGGTGACTTCTGTCCAGAAATCTGAGCCTTTGCCTGAGTTGGTCTAGTGACAGCGATGTGGGATGAGACAGGGGCCTGGGGAGAAGCCACAGACCTCGGAGCTTGTACGGTGCGAAGCTGCACACTCACACTATCATGCCTCGATTTTGTTTTTTGTGGTTTGCAGCTCCATATAGTGCAAACTTAGGGCCTTATTATTAGCTCAACGCACCTTGAACCGCCGTGGCACGGTCCAACCGCTGCGATTTCGGAGGGCCGACCGCCATATTAAGAGATTGTTGGATTGCTTTTGCAAAGTCTGCGGCCGAACAGCCGACACCCCCAGCCATCCACAGACCACTGCAGCTACGGTCGGGGAAATTCAGTTGCCAGAGGGCGGTACAGAGGAGTCTCATCGCTGACCGTATTACGAGTTGGCTTTTCCACGAGTCAACCACGGCAGTGGGACCACCATCTAAAGTTCGGCGGAAATGAAGGATTTGGGGTGCAAACTCACCCCTTTCCTGTTCTTTCCATCAGAGTTCGACATGAATTCCTTTCTCCAGGTCCCCCTTCACAGCAGCGTCTTCTTCCCAAGGAATACGACCCTCTTTGCGACGATATACAGGTAAGTGCTCTTTGTACCATCTTCCCATTGCCTGGAATGCCCACATATGGGTCGGACTCCGGCAATTGGTAGGTAGTATTTTTCCACATGTATCATGCATATATGTGCATTCAACATATATGCAGTAGAATTGCTCACACAGGCGTCCATATGTATGAAAAACTAGTCACCAACACCGCAAGACCTCTGCAGCCACACCGCGGTCAACTCGTAATACCGCGGTAGGAAGACCGCCAGCACTACAGTCTTCTAGAGGATACTGCCGTGGTCTTTGGGTGGTTGGACCTCCAGACTCATAATCAGACCCTTAGCTTAAGGGAATTAAGGTGCTCGATTAAAGACTAGCATTGAAACACATTTTAAAAGAGCATACCAAAGTAGCATATGTCATCCAGTCCGTGCTTAATTTGTAAAAAACATATGTGCCAGGGCCCTTGTTAGGAGGGCACTGAGCTTGCACCGCCCATTGCCCCTGCCAGCGCTGCCAATGACAGTACCAACACATCTAACCATCACACTTTTATAAGCATGGCATGGGCGCGTATTATAAAACAACAACTATTGTTGTGCTCAACCCAGAATTAGACAAACAGCGCCACCATGTGGCGGTCTGTTGATAATTAAGTGCTGGCTCAAATTAAGCACTGCTCAGTGTCAATGTAAATTTTATTGTTTAGTTTATAAAAACCATAACAATTTGTGTGCAGAATAGCATAAGTAATGATGCCCTTCCAAATACAACTATTATAAAAAGAAGACATATTTACTCTGCCATTAAAACTGTTTCTAAAACTCAAAGTCCTCTCCATGACGAACAGGGACCAAGGTTAGTTTTAGTAAAATCTTTTGAGTAGCTAAAAACTGTGACGAGAGAAGAGGTTAAAATATAGGCGCTGAGTAGTTAAAGTGCTTAGTGGAGGAAGTTAAAGTAGTTTACAGAGAAGAGTACCAAGTTGGATCTGGGTGCCCTTGATTGATGGCACTGCTCCCCCTATGTCCATACTGAAAGGGTACCCATGGACTAAAGTGCTTGGGTAGGGTCGGGGCGGGAGAGGAGTGCGTCAGTTGGTAAATGTGGTGACTTCACCCAGGGCTAACTTGTGAGAGCATCAATTAAGGAAGACCAATAGTCGTATCCCCAATATCCCCTCCCCATGTGATGGTGGCAATATGCTTTATACAGTTTGTGGGTGGAGAGGCCCTTGCCACTCTGAAGTCCCATTTCAGGTTTCTGCATGCAGTGGTCCGTTAATAGGTTTTGGGCGAGAATGACAGTCAAAAAGTGCCACTTGCAATAAGTGAACTGTGAGCCACTTGCCATGCTGATTTCCTGTTTCAGAGTTTCTGAGTGCAGTAGTCCTTTATGAGCTTTTGAGCAAAGATAACAGGTTGGGGGTCAGTGGTTCATTGTCGAAGTTGAGCTCTGAGTTCTTTAACGTATTTACCGCACCTCAATAGGGTTCTTACATCGCATCGGGAGAAGCAAAATGAAGAGGCCTCCTGGCAGGTGCCAGCCCCCTTCATCAAATAAAGTGGTTTCAGCAGGGACCTCCTGATGGAGTCAAGGGTGGGGCAGCAGCACAAGAGATACAACCATGATTTATGCTTAAAGTTGCATAGTCTGTACACTCCCTCCTTTCTCGGGTGGGCCAATGCCGAATTGAAGTTGGCTACTTGTCGACCAAGCAGATGCATATACAACATATCTCTATACACTCATCTGTTGATGGCCTCCGAAAGGTATGGGTGAGGTTTCCCTGCCTGATAAGAAGTGTTCAGCGGGAGCAGAATGTCTGAGGTCTTTAAGGAAGAGGAGTCTTGCTGAAATGTAGGTATTCGCAGCTGCCTGTTGATGACCCTTTTCCAGGCCAAAAAGGAAATGGTATCACGTTTTAACACTGGTGCTTCAAATTGGAAAGATGTAATTGCTTTTTGTAGTTGCTGGTGCAACTGGTTCCCTGGGCTCTCAAATGTGTCTTTCAAGCAGGCCTTGAGTGAGTTGCCAGGTGCTTTCAGTATATGTATGTAATATTTCCAAGTGTCAGACTAGCAGGTTAGTGTTTGACTTGACAGGCCAAATTCCTGGCTGAGTCTGGACCTGCAAAGGTATCTGGGCAATTGGAAATCTTTCTTGTAGATTCAGCACTGTGCATGCTGTAGACTGAGGGCACAGGTCCCGGGAAAAGCCTGGTGCCCGTAGTGTAGTGCAGGGAGGAGAGTAGCCTTCAAGACCTTAAGAACTGGTGTGGCAGAGACACTTTTTATTTTCTTGTTAAAGCAGCTGACACTGTATATGATGGCTGCGGCTTTCTTTTTCAGAGAGGCTATGTGGGCCATAGGTTTGGAGCCTCTGTAAACCAAACCCCCAAGTAGATGTATTTAATTGCTGCTTTAATAGTCGTGGTCCCCATGCGCCATGTTAGACATTTCTTGTTCTTGTAGTGGCCAAAAATGAGGACTTTGGTCTTGTCTTTATTGATCGTGAGATAATTTTCTTCACTATAAGCGTGAAGACTGCTCAATTGTCGCTGTATGCTAACTTTGGTGTGGTCCATTACTGCGATGTTGTCTGCATATTGCAGAATGTGTAGGTTTGAGTGGCCTAGTCATGGGGTGTCAGACAGCTGCTCAACAGGGCTTTGCCCAAGTCTGCTGTGTATAAATTGAAGAGAAGGGTTGTAAGGTCGCAGCCCTGCTTCAGGCCTCCTTTGGTGGTAATTTTGGAGGTGACGGTGTGTGCCCCAGTTCTTACTCAGATTTATGTGTGGGAGTACTGCTCAGTGTATATCTGAAGGGAAGTTTGGTCAGGGCGTAAAAGGCTGCTTTGAAGCAAGCCGCCATTTCTCAGACCACGTTTGAAATACATTGTCATTGTTTTCCAAAAGTGTGCCAGAAATTTTGGTGTTGCGAGGTCTATGATAAAATTGCTGCTGAGGATGATATATCTTTGTTAACTAATGCATATGTAAAGCCATTTAAAATTTCTATACAAATCCTTATTTTGAAAAGAAATGAGAACGTTTAACAATTCCTCTATTCCATAAGCAGGCTATAATAAACAGAACATAAAAGCCTGCCACACTCAGTGCTTCTACTGACCCCAGTCAAAAAGGAAGATCTTTCTGGAGTTATTCTGAAGTCACCCGATAACTTAATCCTGTTGTGATCTGTAATAATCTTGTGAAGTTATCCAAAACCATCTTGAAATATGTGTATAGGGCAAGATATCTAAATAAAATTACTTGAGTCACCACAAAAGATACCCCAGCATGCTGTTCTAATTACTTTATTGGAAAACATGTGATGATCTTGCACCACTGCAGGATGATGCCATGATGATGATATGATAATATCGCCAGGATTATCCAATGAAAACTTCAGGATGGGAATGTATTATTCAAGGATGATTCGTTGATGGCTGCAGACGTATTTATATTACTCCAGGATAATCCTATGGCAACTTCAGGATGGGTTTATATTACTCAAAGATTACTCTGGTGACTTCAGGCTGGCTTTATATCATTCAAGGATGTTCCTATGATTACTTTAGGATGGGTTTATATTATTTCAGGATGAGCCCATGATGAATCAAATTTGGGCAGTGCAGGACTGTTTTTTCATATTCTACAATACTTTCATGTATACTACGGACATTTCTTAGATTTTCACTTTTCCTATTACAGTTTGGTGTAGAAGATTTATTAAGCAAATACACAGAAAACTAGACCGCAACACTATTACTGCACTTATTAATGGTGCCTTATTCAGCTCTACTCTCTGCTTTCTCATTTTGGTCTCACTTATCACTATTGATAGGTAATGCTGAGTGTAGATGAATGATTGAAAGTGAGGGTGTCAACACCACTAGTGGATACTGAGGGGATATTCAAAAAGGTAAACATACACATGAGCAAATCTACATGTGTAAATTTACTCTTACACTTTTGAGTAACTTTACTACTTTAGGCTATTCACCATTTATGAGGTTGTTGGTATTCAAAGGTGTAGACTTACATGACTCCACCTCTAAAACAGGAGGTGAAGCCAAATTTACAGGTGTAAAGTTATTACTGCCAAAGAGAAACAGCAGTAAGTTCAGCACTACATTTGGCCAACCACTAATACTTCAGCACCCTCCTATAGGAAATAATGGTAAATTAAATCATTTTGACTTTTTAAATATATGTATAAAATTAATTTAATATTTAGAAAATAAATATAATTAACAAAAATATGATTTTATGATAAAATATGTTAATAATCGTTTTTAATTTAAAAATAAATGTAACTGCATTTTGTAAAATATTTAATCATTTTAATTAATTATGTACTTAACTGTTCATAATGTTTTATACATAAGCGATAAATATAAACTTTTCAACATTTCACTTTAGGTGGAATTTTTTGTTAGTTCTTTAAAAATATAATGTTAATTTAATTTAAGTAAATTAATTGAATATTTGATGCAACATTAATTTATTCTTATTGACGCTTTTATGGTGTAGATTTAAAATAAATATCTAAAATGAATTCACAATATTATTTCACGTAAAAATAACTTTGCTGTTTTTTCAGTTTTAATAAGCTTTTTTAATTTTCCATATACTTTAAAACAAGGAAAGCTCCACCATCGTACATAAAACCTCCCTATGGTAAGGTATAGGAAAAAGTAAAAAGTTTATTGAACTTGAAAAAAATACTAAAAATATTTTTATATTAAGTAATTTTGTAAATTAATTGTATTTATTTTAAATGTATAACAAAGTAAGAAAAATGCTACAGCATGTTTCACACAATTAAAATGGTAAATTAATTTTTGCAATACACTAAATTAAATTGAAATTATTTTTCAATACTTTAAATTAAAACATAATCCTACCTACGATAAATCACATATTTTTATGTTAATCATTATTTATTCTGATGTATAGAAATAATTTAAATGAATTTCAATGTATTTTAATGAAAATAATGTTACATTAATTTTTTAATTAAAAAAGATTATTTAAATTTCAAAATAAAATAAAAAAGTTAAAATATGCTTTAATTTTACATAATCTGTTAACATGAAAACACATTCACTTATATTTTTAAATATTTTACATAATTTAATTTAATTTAGCATTATTTCCTATGGGGCTATATTTTAAGTTCCTACCTCCATTATTGTCTATTGGTGAGTGCTTACAGTATCTGTGAGTGGCCAAGAGTGGTGCTGGGCTTACTCCAGCTCTCGGCTGGAGTATATTTACAACTGTTTTGGATCTTTTTGGCTGCAGTACCTGTAGAAGTACAGTTTGTGGATAGCACTGGGCATGCTCTTTTTTGGGTGGGTGCACACCCCTCTATAAACCCTCCCTAACCCACACTTAACCCATCCTTACTCCTTCCTTAAACCCTCACCTTTAGTAGTAAGTATTCTCCATTTTCCAGCCACTCTCCCGTCGCTGCAATATTTACTACTAAAACGTATACTTAGGGGCCGATTCCGATTCGGGCCGGAAATCTCTCCGACCGAGACTCAGAGAGATTTCCGACCGAATCGGACTCTGGCAGCCCGACCGAACGAGTACGATGCGCACGTATGTCATCGGACTCGAGTCGGTCGGACTCCCATTGAAGTCAATGGGAGCCGGTCGTACAACGCGTACGCGGGCTCCCATTGACTCAATGGGTGCGAGGCGGACAAGGGCGCCCCCTACAGCGGGTACACGGCAAAGCGACTCGCGCCGTACACGCACAGGTAGGGGGACCCATGGGTCCCCCCTGTGTGCGACTTCCGCGCGGCTACGCGTACAGGGGGTCCGACACGGACCCCAAAGTACGGCTCCGACTGCTCTATCGAGCCGGAGTGCGCGGCTCGGTCGGACTGCTCGCGGCGCGCATCGTACTTACCCGGCTGGGGAACGTCTCCATTGCGCGGTGCGAGTCGAGTCCGAGCGAGTCGGTCGGGTGCGGTTCGACCCGGGAACGAGTCGGTCAGAGCGGTCGGGACGCCCGGACGAGTCGGTCGGCGACTCCGCATCGTACTCGCTCGCCCGGACGCGCGTACGAATCGGTCGGGAAATAGGGCTCCGAATCGGATCCGGTTAAGCCGAATCCGATTCGGAGCCCTACCGGCCGAGATCGGAATCGGCCCCTTAATGTGAGGAGAGTCCGCAGTCGGAGAAGAGATCTCCACACTGAAAAAGATAGGGTTGATGGAGGTGGAACTTCCACAGGTATGTTTGTGAAAAGCATTTTGTAGTACATTGGTAGTACTTTTGTAGTGCTACTAAGGGCCTCATTACGATGTCAGTGGGAAAGCCTCCGACCGACAGTCCGATTCCCCTAGACCGTGTCGGAAACCCATCCGCCCGACTCGGTCGGAAATAATTCCGATTGCGATGCTCATGGTCAGAAGGGGAACCGTTTGGTCATTCTGAATTGGTCCTGAGTGGTATTCGGAGAATCCGAGACGGTCGAAGCCGATTCGTACGGCTCAATGGACAGCGTTTCCGACCGACTGATTAAGATGTCGGATTCCAACAGCCTTTCCAACTCGGTCTGTCTGACATGAAAAGGCTGTCGGAAACTGACTTTGGGGGCCCCTAGCAGGCCCCCCTTCATCCTGAGTACTCCAGTTTGGGGTCGAGGGGGTACCCAAGGGACCCCCCTGTAAAAGCATGCACAGTGTGGCAGGCACCATGGGGTGCCCGCGACAGGGTGCAAGGTTTTCCGCAGACACCCATTTTCCCCATAGGAGCCTGTGTTGTCGGTCGCAACACACGCTCCCATTGAAGTCAATGGGAGTCCTTCCGAACGGTGTTCGGAAGCATCATAATCGGTCGGGCGGAACCGCCGACCTCAATTCTGTCGGAACCGAATCCGACAAGGAGTCAGGTTTATTAGTTTCCGACTGACATTGTAATGAAGCCCTAAGAGTACTAAAAACTGCATTTTGTGAATAGGCACCTCATTGTTGCATGAAATTTGGTGTGTGCGGGTGTTGGAGAGGAATATTCAGAAACGCTCCGAGTACCTATGAGCAAGTCAAGAAGAGGTTTTCTACTTGGCAACTGGGGTTGTTCAGTTGAATTGTGTGATTAAGAGCAAATTCAATTATGGCACATGAGCAGTGAAAGGGTTGTTTTGAGTTCTCTGTAGTATTCTAAGTGGCTTTGCATATGTGGAATCACAGAATTATGCAAGAACAGCAGCTGTGTCATCTGGAAGTAAGGGATATTGAGCAGTGGTGTGAAGGATCCTGTGAGTAATTTTGGAGGAGGTGTGGGTCTGTGAGGAATAAGTGACTGATAATGATTAGGCAGTGTACATGGCTGAAGGTGAGCAGTGAGTGATGCCCTTAGCAGGCGGTAGTGGCTATTCAATAGCTTCATCAGGACTAGACCACTGCCTCTGGGCTGTCTGTAATGGATAGAGAGTAACCTCTAGGGATGGGCATAACAGACATAATTCTTTTTAGCGTAATTACTCGTAAATACTGAAAAGTTACTTGTAGAAACGTATATATGTGTGAGAAGTGTAAGCAAGTATTTAGCGCTATTTTCTTAGTATAACATCCATATATTTTCTTATAGTTACACTTAAGAACACTGGTTTTAGAAGTCGTCTTCTCAGCGCGATGAGTTCCCTGCAAATGTACACTATGGGACTTATTTATGAGAGGCTTGCGCTGCCAGAGCATCACTTTTTTTGACGCTCCGGCGGCACAAGCCTCTCAATCATATCTATGAGGTGACGCAAAGCCACTCTGCGTGGCTTTGCATGGCCTCATAGATATGGAGTAAGACAAAGCCTGCCAAGTGCTGCTTTGCCTTACTCTGCTTCAAGGAGGCATTACATGGGCATTGCGGTGGGTTTTACCATGCAACACCCATGGATTTTGACGCTGCTCCAGATTTACTTAATCACGTAAACCTAGGGCTGCGCCAAAACCTTACGCCTCCCCAAAGCAGACGCAAGGAGGAGAAATATTTTTATTTTTCCTTGTTATTTTCCTCTTTCCATGTGTGCTACATTTTGCAGCACACATGGAAATAGGAAAACACCTCTCGGATTGTTTTTGTGCAGGAATGCTGCCTGCAACTAAGGGTGCCTACATTGGCGCTAGGCAGCATAATGAGCACCAGCACAAGGGGAAAGGACAAGAATGCACCGTATTTCATAAATACGATGCATTCCTGCTCTTTCACACTGGTGTAGGGCAGCTCAGCAAGAAGCTTTGTGGTGCTGCCCTATGCCAATACCTCATAAATGAGACATGTTCATAAAAGACTCTTCCATTAAAGCACAGAGTCAACATCTGGGAGCTTATTTATGGAAGTCCTGCATCACTTTCGCACCACGTAAAGTGGTACATGGGTGATGCAGGGCTCTCATAAAGATTTATGAAGCCAAGCAAAGCCGCCCTGCATGGCTTTGAGTGGCCTCATAAATCATGAGTAAGGCGACATAGCGCAAATCACTGCGTTGCCTTACTCTGTGCTAGGGAGGCGTTCCATGGGCATTGCGGTGGGCTTTTCCCATGCAACACCTATGGAATTTGACGCTGGCCTAGATTTACAAAGTGATGTAAACCTGAGGAAGTGTAAAATCCGTACACCTCCAGGGATGAGGCATATTGAGGAGAAATAAGTTAATTTCCAGAGAATGGGAGGCTGGGCATGTTCTCCATGCAGGCTGAAATGCAGCCTGCATGAAGAACATGCAAAGTGCGCATGACAGTTTGACCGGCCCAAGACGGCCGGCCAAAGCGTCCTGGGCACTTGGAGTGGGCAAACCACTCCTCCCCTGCCCTGCTCTGTGTGCAGAGCAGCCCTGCCCCAACCCAGCTGAGCAAGGGGGAAAATAAAATGATAACAAGAATGAGTTATTATCATTACATTTTTTCCTCTTTGAGCTGCTCAGGGAGGCGACCTTCCTCCGCCTTAGCAGAGGAACCGCCACTTGGCACTCCTAAACGAGTACTGCCAAATCCCACTTTACCAGTAAGGAGTATTTGTCATTACCAATCCAAAGATATAAAACATAAAGAAGCTACTCCTCTGCAATCAGGAATTACAGCTTTAAAGTATTTTAAGAAATCCCCATTGCAAACCTATGAGAGGAGCAGTCCTCACAGTAGTGAAAAACGAATTTAGTTGTTTGTCACCACCAGGACATATAAAACATACAGGTACATGTCCTGCTTTTTACTTACATGGCACCCTGCCCTTGGTGTCACTTAGGGCCTACATTGGTGGTGACTTATATGTAATAAAAGGGGAGTTTAAGACTTGACAAGTGGTTTTAAATTCCAATTACAAGTGGCAGTAAACTACACACACATGCCCTGCAATGGCAGGCCTGAGACATGTTTGAAAGGCTACTTACGTGGGTGGCACAATCAGTGCCGTAGGCCCACTAGTGGCATTTGAAACACAAGCCCTGGGTATATGGTATACCACTTTACCAGGAACTTACCAGTAAATCAAATATGCCAATCAGGTATACACCAATGTCATCATGTTAGGGAGAAGCACATGCACTTTAACACTAGTTAGCAGTGGTAAAGTGATCGGAGTCCTAGGACCAACAAAAAGAGAATCAGCAAAAGAGGCGGTAACAGGCAAACAGTCTGGGGAATCACCCTCCTAAGAATGCCAGGTCTAACAGAGGGCCATTACTTAAATGAAGACTGTAATTTGTTGGTATGTATGCTGGATCACTCATAGTCTTGCTGAGTGGGAGTATCAGTGACCTTTACCACCTGATGCCCTCTTGTTCCTGAGACATTGAAAACTAGGCAAATCCTGAGGTAAGGTTTACGGCCTGATTTATAACCTGGTGGGAAACCTGCAGTCTGTCAGGATGACAAAGATCATCTCATCCACCACCTCAGCCGGACTGCTGCCCTCCAAATTGCAAAATCATCCCTGGCCCAGCGGTGATCTATGTGCCCTTGCAGGAGTCACCATCATGGCGACGGTTGTGAAGACACCTAAAGGCTGGTGCGCCGCCACTGTCTTTAAGGAGGCAATGTGCCAAACTTTTTTTTCTTTCAGAAATAAACTCCCAAGATTAATGGCCCTCACACCCTGAGAGTTTTCTCCTCTGGTTTGGGTGTCATTTTCTTTCTGTTCAGATCACCAGGTTTTGCCTGGTGGTGATTGACAGAAGAAAATGACATGAAACCATCTGCTCTAAATAGGGCGGCTGGTCTGATGCACTTACTCTGACTGCCCCTACTCCGCCGGGCCATCGAAGCATGATTTTTCATGGCAGAGCCAATGGTGTCACTGCTGTCAGAAAAAAAAGAGTCCACCCAACTCAAGATTGAGTGGGTGGAGCAAGGGTTTGGTTGACAGGGTATTTCAGAAAGTTTGTGATGGAGAACTCTGTGCCCCAAACCCTAAATAAAGGGTATTTGGACAAAATATAATTTTTTTAATTCCGAGTTACAAAAATATTGGGAAAAAATATTGTGATGCAGAAATATATTCAGGAACATACATTTTTTCAGGTAATATTGTTGTCAAGAATATTGCTGTTGTTAATATCGTTTTCAATAATATAGTTGTAAAAAATAACGTTCTTTATGTGTTTTGGTTCATATATTAATTTTGTGTGTTATTATTGTTTGCATAGTTGTTATTAATATTTTTAAATATAATTTGGAATTTTAAGTGATTTATAATTTTTTATTTAATTGCTAATAGTAATTTACAGTGTTGTAGTGGGTTTCTAGGTTTGTAGGGGTATAGCGTGGGAAGGTAATTAAGAATAATTAATTAACAATTAATTATGAATTTATCAATTATTTAACTAATTATTAATTATGTAAATTGTATAATAAGTATTTTTTTGTTATATAATAGGTGCAGGCTGCTAGGTTTATAGGGGTATAGGGTGGGAAGTTATTTAGTAAATAATTAATTATTAAATAATTAATTATTTATTTGATTAATAATTATGTAAATTGTGTAATAATTATATATTTTCAGTTTTTCAGACTGCTAGGTTTGTGGGGGTATAGTGTGGAAAGTCAATTAAGTAAAAAATAAATAATTTTTTTAATTGTTAATCAGTTATTACATTGTTTAATAATCATATGAATTGTTTTTATATTTATATATATCTTTTGTTACTTAATAATGTTCATATTAAGAGTTTTATATTAGTTGTAAAGTAAGTGGGTTATTCAAATGTGTTATGTGTTTGAAGTGAAGTACTTTCCCTACTGTTGCACAGACTGTAGTGGGAATGGTAAATGTGACCCCTCCTAAGTCCAATGTTTTCCCCACGGCTGCACAGACTGGAGTGGGAATAGTAAATATTACCCCTCGGAAATCTAACACTTTCCTTACTACTGCACAGACTGGAGTAGGAATAGTATACCTTACCCCTCCGAAGTCCAACGCTTTCCCCACTGTTGCGCACACTGGAGTGGAAATAGTAAATCTTACCCCTCTGAAGTCCAACACTTTCCCTACTGTTGCACAAACTGGAGTGGGAATAGTAGATCTTACCCCTGCAAAGTCAAGCACTTTTCCTACTGTTGCACAGACAGGAGTGGGAATAGAAAATCTTACCGCTCCGAAGTCCAACGCTTTCCCTACTGTTGCCAAGACTGGAGTGGGAATAATAGATCTTAGCAAACTCAAGGAGACAGATCAGTCACAGATCTGGGTTGAATCCATCATCATTCTTTAGCTCACTTCGCCACCTCAGTGCAGACCCAGCTGTATGCAAATCAGTCTTGACCCTGTGCTTCATGGGAACAGTCCAGCCTGAACTGCCAAGCCAGGTCTTCCCTGAACCGGAAACAAGCATCCTGGGACCGGTTTTGGGCTAACAGCCCTCATCAGCCAGGATAGCTTGAATCCAGTGGCAAAGTGAACAAGGGAGTGGGCATACCCTGCCACTTTAGGGCGGACAAAGCAAACACAAGGAGATAATGGACGGAGTGCTGAAACTTTTCAGATACTCACCCCCAGTCACAGATCTGGGTTGAATCCATCATCGTTCTTTAGCTCACTTCGCCACCTCAGTTCAGACCCAGCTGTATGCAAATCAGTCTTGACCCTGTGCCTCATGGGAACAGTCCAGCCCGAACTGCCAAGCCAGGTCTTCCCTGAACCGGAAACAAGCATCCTGGGACCGGTTTCGGGCTAACAGCCCTCATCAGCCAGGCTAGCTTGAATCCAGTGGCAAAGTGAGCAAGGGACCCACGTCTAGGCATACCCTGCCAATTTAGGGCGAACAGAGCAAACACAAGGAGATAATGGACGGAGTGCTGAAACTTTTCAGACACTCACCCCCAGTCACAGATCTGGGTTGAATCCATCATTGTTCTTTAGCTCACTTCGCCACCTCAGTTCAGACCCAGCTGTATGCAAATCAGTCTTGACCCTGTGCCTCATGGGAACAGTCCAGCCCGAACTGCCAAGCCAGGTCTTCCCTGAACCGGAAACAAGCATCCTGGGACCAGTTTCGGGCTAACAGCCCTCATCAGCCAGGCTAGCTTGACTCCAGTGGCAAAGTGAGCAAGGGACCCACGTCTGGGCATACCCTGCCAACTTAGGGCGAACAAAGCAAACACAAGGAGATAATGGACGGAGTGCTGAAACTTTTCAGACACTCACCCCCAGTCACAGATCTGGGTTGAATCCATCATCGTTCTTTAGCTCACTTCGCCTCCTCAGTTCAGACCCAGCTGTATGCAAATCAGTCTTGACCCTGTGCCTCATGGGAACAGTCCAGCCCGAACTGCCAAGCCAGGTCTTCCCTGAACCGGAAACAAGCATCCTGGGACCGGTTTCGGGCTAACAGCCCTCATCAGCCAGGCTAGCTTGAATCCAGTGGCAAAGTGAGCAAGGGACCCACGTCTGGGCATACCCTGCCACTTTAGGGCGAACAAAGCAAACACAAGGAGATAATGAACGGAGTGCTGAAACTTTTCAGACACTCATCCCCAGTCACAGATCTGGGTTGAATCCATCATCGTTCTTTAGTTAACTTCGCCACCTCAGTTCAGACCCAGCTGTATGCAAATCAGTCTTGACCCTATGCATCATGGGAACAGTCCAGCCCGAACTGCCAAGCCAGGTCTTCCCTGAACCGGAAACAAGCATCCTGGGACCGGTTTCGGGCTAACGACCCTCATCAGCCAAGCTAGCTTGAATCCAGTGGCAAAGTGAGCAAGGGACCCAAGTCTGGGCATACCCTGTCAACTTAGGGCGAACAAAGCAAACGAAGTCCAACGCTTTTCCTACTGTTGCACAGACTGGAGTGGGAATAATAGATCTTACCCCTCCGAAGTCCAACGCTTTCCCTATTGTTGCACAGACTGCAGTGGGAATAGTAAATGTAACCCCTCTGAAGTCCAACGCTTTCCCTATTGTTGCACAGACTGCAGTGGGAATAGTAAATGTAACCCCTCCGAAGTCCAACCCTTTTCTTACTGTTGCATAGACAGGAGTGGGAATAGTAAATTTAACCCCTCCGAAGTCCCATGCTTTCCCTACTGCTGCACAAACTGGAATAGGAATAATAAATTCAACCCCTCTGATAGCCTATGCTTTCACTACTGTTGCATAAACTGGAGTGGGAATAGTATATCTATTATTCCCAGACTTCAATACTTTTCTTAATATTTTTTAAATATATTTATTATTGTTATTTGTTTATTTGTTTAATTTTATAATATTTGCATAGATATATATATATATATATATATATATATAAATTATTTTTTATAATATTTTTAGTAGTTTTTTATATTTAATTAATTTGGCAATTGTTTAATGTTCTGCAGTTGATTTGTTAATATTTTTTATGTTTCATTTATATATGGATATATACATATATATATATGTTCATATATATATATGTGTTTACAGTAGTAAATTGAAAAAGAAAATGTAATATGATGTAAAATATACATTTTTAATAATAGTGTTACATTATATATATGTATGTATAAACAAACACACAGATATATATCTGTGTGTGCTTATATAAGTATACATTTATATATGGTATCAAATAGTATTTACATTTATTTAATTTACATTATATTAATGTTATATATTAAAATATTTAAGATTTACTGTTTTAAAGTATACATAAATTAAAAAACAATATTTGTACATGTTTATTAACGATATTAGTGTGAAACAATATTTTCTTTTGATATGTTTGAACTTGCCATTATATGTATAGGGAAACAATATTTTTGTAATCCATATTTTTGATGCGCTATTTCTGTATCTCGATTTTGTTGTTTTCGATATTGTGTCAGTGTTCCCGTTTTTGCTAGTAATATTACATTCTCATCTGTTTCGGCATAAGAAATGAAATGTCATGTACATACTGCAGAGCACTAAAAGCTGTTTATGTCGAGAAAAAGGAATTTACTAAATGATCAAACCCTGTTGGGTTCTAAACCTCAAATTGCCATCGCCTGCCAGCCTTTTGATATTCCAGGAATGATATAATATGTTAAAGGTGGTAAAGACCTCTGCTGGTGCTGGATTACAATAAAGGCATTCGGAAAACCTCGGCAGAAAAATATAATAGCAGCAAAATAATAGAATAGATTCTTACTTCGATAAACGTCGATTGCTGCTACTGCTTTAGTTCATTTTATTGCCTAATGAAGTTTATTTTTCTACAGATGTGGCAAGCTGGTGCCAGCTGTAAAAAATATTTCCCAGCAAATAGCTTTCATGTCCATATTTATAACAGACAGGGGAAACACTGTTAACATCCGAGCAATTACATTTTTTTGTAATTGGCTTAACATTTATGTAAAAATGTACTTACATCTGAGCCTCTGTGCTCAAAACCAGACTAAGGATCAATACAACATATAACATAATTATTGTCTGTCTCAAAATGCTTCTATACACCCCAAAAATGACAAAGTCCATTCTCTCCTGCTCAGAAATTGACTTCCCTTTTAGGTCTGCCGCAACAACCTAAGGGGTCGGTGAGAGCTTCAGAAATCAATGCATCTTAAATCATAATAATACACGGACGTTTTAGGTCAGCCCCATTGACTATTGAATTGTGGAATATTTGTATTTAGGATTAAACCACAGGCCACCGTGCATAAATTGGGGATATAGGTGAGCCATTTCAGCCATTTCTCCACTTCAGCCACATTACAGCCTTTCAGTGAATGGGATGAAAGTAATCTTCAGTGACAGCATTTTCCCTCTTTACATCCGGGTTCACCTTATTTATTTATTTAAATTTATAAAGTTTTGTATAGCACGACAATGACCCAGGAGGGTATCAGAGCGCTTCACAGTTGGGGTAAGTAGGATATAAAAAGTGGGACAAGAGAAATTGTTACAATTAGGTTCAAGACGAGAGCATGATATCGGCGCGATTCAGAGCATTTAAAAACACGTCCGGACAGATCCAATAATAGAGAAGAACAGGCAATGTACACAGTACCAGTAAGAACATAGCCTGCCAATACTATTAATCACCACCGGATTACACAAATGAAAAGGACAACGATCAGGTAATAGGAGAAAGACATTCCATAAATAGCATACAAAGATGTGCAGTGGCCTGCTCACACTGTTAATCCCAGGAGTACAAACGTGTAATGGACAGTCATGGCATCGGAGAGGAGGGCGATATTGAAGCAGCTGAGCCAAGGACTTTAGGGCAGGAACTTCAGCATTAGGATTTTTTTCACTTCTTTTTTGAAGGAAGCAGTGGATGGGATTCAACCGGCTTCCGGTGTTAGGGAGTTCCAAATCTTCGGGCCATGCCAGAGAATGCTCTGTTACTCGTTCTCTTTTTGTAGAAGACTGGAGGTTTCAGGAGCAGTGAGTTTGCACTTCGAGACGTCAAGACTTCGAGACGTCGTACTCCCCTTGGGAAGGGGAGTACGACAGGCAAAGAAAGGTGTCGTATGCAGTCCTTGCCACTGTGCAATGAACCTCCAAGGAGATTTTGTGACGGGCACAAGTGGAGGGATGGTTAAGACATGGCTTGAAGAACCAGCTGTCAAAGGTATCCTGCATCCTTGACCCACATGCGCAGCATGGACCATTTCTGCCTAGACAGTTACCTGGAAGGGATGCAAACCTGAGGCCCCCATCTGAAATCACTTCTTGGTGACACTTTGGGCAGGACTGGGACATGCTGCCAGGTCACATACAAGATGGAGGGTGATATTGATAGCCTTTCTTCCTCATAGGTAAATGCTCCACAAGAGGTGGAAAGTAAGATGGTGTGGCAACTGAGCAAATTATATCTCAGCTCACTTCCAAATTTGCCGCCACAGGTCCAATGTCCTCGTCTCTGATTTCTATTTCCTCCGACCATATTAATGCACTTGTCTGCCAAAACATGGAGTGAGGACACACAAAACAGAAACTTTGAGCTGATGACCAAGGGCCTGATTAGGATGGCAGGGAGACCGCCACCGACAGGCTGTCAGTGGCAGTCTCCCCGCCATCCTAAGCAGCTTTACTGCCTGCCACATTTTGATGGCGGGCGGAGTGGTGGCGGTCGGAGAGACCGACCGCCACGGATCTGATGGGATCAAGGAGCCCGTCGGACCATCGGAGGGCACTACGATCCCTACAATGGTGGTGGTGCCTGCCAGGCACTGCCGTAGGGATTAGTTGGTCCCTCCCCGCCAGCCTTTCGATGGCCGTTCACCCGCCATGGAAAGGCTGGCGGGGATCAATCAATCAATCAATCATGTCACTTATAAAGCGCACTACATACCCGCGAGGGTCTCAAGGCGCTGGGGGAAGAGGGGGGTGGTGCTGCTACTGATCGAAGAGCCAGGTCTTGAGGAGTCTTAAACGAGCACAATCAGGGGCAGCAGCAGGGCACACAGACGGAGCTGTGTGGTGGGGGAGCGACCTACCAGTCAAGGTCAGGGGTCGCTCCGGACATTGGGGGCCCGTAGCGGCCCCACTTCATCCCTGGCCCATTCCTTTGGGTGTTCTTACATATCCCTGTAGCAAGTGACAGGCACCGCATGGTGCCTGTCACGTAGTACAGGGATATGTAAAACATCCTGTTTTTCCATTGCGGCGGGTGCTGCAACCAGTAGCACCCGCCGCAATGGAAAACATGTACAATGCTACCGCCACCATGGCGGTCGCATTGTAATATGGCCTCTGGAACCCCCAACAGTAGGTTGGGTGGTCCCTTTCTCCGTTAGGTGGCAGGCGGATGTGAGTCCACCCGCTCACCATCCTAATCAGGCCCCAAGTTAGACTGCACCTAACACTTATCTTTTACGGGGCCTGAATATCACTAAACACATCTTTATGGTCCTCAACATCCACTCTGTCATGATCTGCTGGGTATCCATCAACACTGAGCTCTATTGTCTTTTCCTCTGCCCCATGCCCTTGTAGTCTGTATAATGCAGACGTTAACACTGTTGGTGATCAAAGACAGGACTATGTAATGAATGTTTGAGGCAAATTACGTTGACGTTGAAGATGAGATGGAGTAAATCTCCAAGGAGTGAGCTGAACCCTCAGTAATCTGTTATTGATCACAGTCTGCGGGTGCTGTTAGAGAATCTAATGAGCACAAAGTTTCAGCATGGCAGTGTACAGGAGATGGAAAAGAGTGGTCGCAGTGGATTTTGAATCCCCAGGTTTCTGTACCAGGGCCCAGATTACACAAGAGGCGCACGGTGCCTGTTTGCTCAACGGCGCACCTTGAAACAGGTACACCAGGCGCAGACATTAACAGTATGCCCTATTACAATGAATGCATGAACCCGTGCTTGCTCTGGGGGCAGTGCATTCAGTGAAATATGGACTGGCTGTTATAAGCCATTTCGTCTTTCACGGTGCAGCCTGAAATTACTTTTATGTAGCAGTGAACTAGAAAACTGCACAGGATTTTAAGTGTGATGTCTGGGTTCTTAATGTTTGACATAACAGAGCTTGTGAGAGGCTTTGGAACCACTGATTTAAACTGATTTTTATTTAGCACTCTACTTGAGAACTGCATCATATTTGTGGGTCGATACACCCAGGACTGAGACCTGGGAAGCCTTACACGTTCACAACGTGAGAATGTAAGACCTCAGTCAGATGAATTTGCATTTAATCTTAATTACAAAATCACTTCGGATTTGTTGAGTGGGTTGGCAGAGATCTGCATCCTAGGTGGCTCATTTTTGGGTGATGTAATGCTATTTGAAGGCTATCACGCTGCCAGGCAGTCGAATTAACGTGTATGTAACACTAGAAAACTCTCAATGTGGGAGAACATTTTTATTTAACTAATTTAAAATAAAAATGTTTTTGGCATCTATTAATTAAATGGTTCACGGTGAGTTTCATGAGGCTTCGGTGCCAGGTGCACTTTACTGTCTCTCACGCTTGACACCAGTGTTGCAGAAAGTTGAAAGAGAGGGAGTAAGTCAGACCTGTTCGGTGTGACGTAACAAAATTTCCTCCAAGCTTTGGATTCAGATTCATGATAACACATCACGGCAATTCAAGATCCAAGTTCATATTATGCTTGCCATAGACACCAACATTAAAGAGAACACAACATTGGAGGGAGGGGAGGCAGGTCTGTTTGCTGCCAAACACAGCATGTTCAAGGCTTTGACACTAGGAAGATAATAATATGGCACTTCATTCGAAGGACCACACTCCATCATATCTTTCCTTTTAATGCCAATATTGAGGGAGCAGTAGATTTGGAAGTGTAGTAGGCTGGCAAGATTGGTATAACCAAGGACTTTGGTGTTACCAGGAAGGTTTGGTACCAGGAGCTTGCCGATACAGCTTGACACTGATATATAAAATTAGCTCTACGTGTTATGACTACCATGTGCTACTTGCCTTATTTACTAACCATCAGGCTATATTCATTGCTCCTTGTAGATAGCTCAGCCACTTCACTTTGAGTTTGTTCCTCAGTGGCTTAATGACCTAGGGAGTCAATCAGAGCTTTGTGGATTTGCCATGCTGGAATGAGCACCACCCCATTGTGATGGCAAGCTGTTCACCATAATTAAGGTATCTCTGTGAAAATATGTTGTCCCCATCAGGATGGCATGGCCAATGGCAGTAGGACTGACAGGGAATGCAAAACTGCCAGTGGACAGCCCGCCTGCCATGCATCACTGCCACCTGCTGACTTTGATGTGGTGGACAACCATCAGCCACATATAGAGATAACTGTAGCCATGGCATGGAAGAGAATATGTGAAACCAGATGACCACGATGGAAGACCCCACAAAACACATCGGCTGCTCATCATGGCAGAAAGTCCACCATGTGACTCGCCACCACAACAAAAAGTAATGAGCAACACCTCCTACAACAGCAACAAATCTCTCTCAAACACCAAAACACCATAAGGTCACCTCTAATTTTTTGCTGCCAGCACTGCTCCATTGTCAGCAAGAAGAGCACGCTGGTTCAGCAAAAACAAACTGGAGGTAATAATGAACGAGATTGTGACAGTGGCGCCACAAATATTTGGTGCCCGGGTACAGTCTGCAATACTCATTCAGAAGAGAGAAATGTGGACTAGAAATTTGAACTGGGTAGATGCCATCTCCAGAGTGGAACACACAAAAGGAGACTATGCAAGAGATGGAATGAGTTGCATGGGAGAGTCAAGTTCTTCATTGCAAAGCAGAGACTGAATGCCATATGAACTAGTGGAGGGCCACTAGGATCACTAGATCTGTTGGTCTTTAAGAAGGTCATGGAAATCATGCTGACTGCTATAACATGGAACCAATATACATGCTGGCATAGAAGATGTTGGCATAGAAGATGGGGCCTTATATTTGTGCAATCCATTCTGTAAAAGTGGTCCCAATATGCACACCTGCTTTTACTGAATGCATTTTTTTTGCGAACTGACATATGTTCAAACATGTTGGCTCGCAAAATTCCAATATGGAGGGGGTAGCAAATTTACCTGCCTCATTAATATGCATGAGGTAAGTTGTAAATTGCCACCCATTACAAATTTCAGCCATCACAGGGAGGATGGCCTGCTGGTGTCTGCAGACACTATGTCTGTGATTGCTTTTTTTTAAACTATTTTTTTAACAGCCTGTTGTCATTAAAGGAAAACAAGATGCGTTTAAAAAAGAAAAGTTTCTAAAACTTTTTTTATGAGTAAGCATAGGTCCCAGGGACTACTTCCTACTCCTAAATTCTTTTTTTCAACATTTGCAAATGGAAAGGAGTTTCTAAGGAACCTCTTTCCATTTACGAGTGGGTTAGCACCTAACTTTAGGTGTCTGTAACCTATGAATGATTTGTGACCAGATTTGTGATCACAAACCATTGGTACATACCATTAGAAATCTCACATTGGAAAGGATACCCTAAACACGCCACTTTCAATTTGCCATTCAGCATATAGCCACGAACCTGTTTTGCGAATCGGTAACAAATTACTGAATATTAATTTGGGTTTTGAACATACCCAAAAGTTAGTTTGCAGTCGCAAAGGCTCAGAGTTTGTGAATCAGAGCCTTTACAAACGCAAAATAGCTTTGAACATACAGCCCTGTGAGTGGATGCTGGTATAGACACACAATGAGCCTCATATTTTCAGAGTACAATGTTGGACCTACCGCTATTGTAGAGTCCATTACTATGACAGTTTCCACGTCAAAACAACTGACATCTCCACTTTATATGGAACAAAACATACAAACAACATGATATGTAATATACATCACCACCTGGTCCAGAGCAGGAGCATGCATCAGTTACACAGAGACAAATACAACTTGAAGCTGCTGTGAATGACAATGCACCTTGCACATATGCACATGAGAAGTGCATGACCAATAATGTCAAATGCCTGCTGCTGGCAAACTAAACACTTCCTACCGTAACTGGAGAGGGTACCAAATTATGAAATATGAAACGTCTCAATGGGATCGCCATCACAGAATGGCTCGGCAGGTAGGGAGAATTAGGTATGTCAGGGCCACCTGGAGCAATACCATCACTAGGAATCAATCAAGTGTTCCACAATAACTGGTAGAGTTGTGGGAACAGGATGGGCACGTTGGTGCTGTATGCATTCCTGTATGACTTAGGTATATGTGAGGACAACTGAATTGCATCTTTGATACTAACAGTTTAGTGTGCATATGAAAGTTGTTATAAAAAAAGAGCTCAAATCACCAACTCATGATGGCAAGGAGGATCCTACATTTCCTACATTACCAACACCTCATTAAATTTACCAGGGGCATTGGGGCAGTCAAGACTAAATTACTTGAATGTAATCTGTGCAGAAGTACTCAACAGAGAGTTCCATAAATCTAAAAACAAAGAAGTTAGGCTTTGAATACCCGGGAGAAATTGTCTATCATCATTTTCACTTCTGTACTGAAAGAGCTTTATTGGTTTCCAATAACATGAAGAATAAAGTTCAAACCTCTGTGCATTGTCTTCAAAAAGTGCAGTTGTCTTTGCCCGAACTACTTACAGAAATTACTCAAACGCATTACATTCCAAATTGAAGTTTGAGGTCAAGCTGAGAATAATTGATCATATAAATGAAATTCAACTAGACAACTCAAGAAATCAGAATGATTTGTATAATAGTTGCACTCATTCAGTTGGAACTCACTGCATCCAGATTTAAGTAACCAACCAGCGCTTCATTTGTAAAAAACAATAATAAAATAAAAAAGGTCCAGGGCTCAAAATTATTCTTAGGAGTATGCCGCCCAATGTAACTTCTGGGGTGGCCCACTTTCACCACTGGTGCCACCCACCTGCACTATGGGCCCTGCCCCACTGTTTCTGGGCAACTTGCAAGCAGTGACAGCTAGTGAACTTTTAAAGTGATGGGGCATAGATTCATACCTCATATAGGCATGTTTGAGTGAGCAAAGGAAAGCCAGTATGCATGGTTTTTCGGGAGGCTTTAGGTGATAATCTTCCTTTGAGAAAATCTTGGAAGAAATGAAACATTGCCTAACGGTCCAAAGATGTGATTTGTTAGGATGTTGCTATGGTCACCCCTCACTGCTGGTGTCAATCCAATCATCCCACCCCTTTCCTATCTGTTGAAGGTTGGTGATGATTTGAGAAATAACAATAATAAGAATAATAACTTATTTACATAGAACTTCATGATGTGTTTTGGCTATTTCTAAGCCTTGATTTGAGTAATAATAATAATAATAATAATAACTTATTTACATAGTGCTTCATTATGCATTTTGGCTGTTTTTAAGTTTTCTAATTAACATGTCACAATTACCAAATAAAAATGGTCCTCAATAGGCCAAAACATTTCAAAGTGGCACAAACACATTTGGAACCCTGAAGTTCTAAACACTGTTACAGTTCAAAGATAAGGATTCTGCTTGTCTATGTGTATTTGGGAAGATGAGATCAAATGGAACAGGAGGGTAGGGATATCTCTTACAGTGGAATTCAAATGTTGGTACTTACAATAGAGCCTGAGGGGTCCCTGTGTGTCTATCTATCCTTATATCTTTTTGTCTTTTATGTCATTTTACTCTTCTCCCATCTTTCCCTTTCACTGTGCCTGCTTCGCTGCCCCCAATTTCATTTCCCCCATTCTCTCTCTTCTATCATCTTGTCTTCTCCCCATTCATTCCTCTTTTTTCGCTACTCACTGCATTTTGCTTCCACTCCATCAGCCCTTTCCTCTCCTTCCTTGTTTCTCTCTCCCATATACCATTGTTTCCCTTTACCTTCCATCCTCAACCTTCCTAAACGAAGTTTCCTCTTTCACTCGATCCTGCCCTACAGCGTTTCTAACATGGTTGATCCTGCATCCTATTGTCCCTGGTTTCTTGCTTACGTCTTATTTGCTCCATTGGCCCTATCCTACCCTTCCCTTTTCATTTTCTAACCCTGTCTCTCCATCTTTTCAATCTACTCTGTTGTTTGCAGTTTCTCGCGCCATCTCCCTTTCTTCTCTTCTCTCTCTTTGCCTGTGCTGCTTCCCTTTCCTCAACTACTCCCTTCCATCACTCACTCTTTTTTTATTTTTCATCCTTCTCTCTCTCTTGCTATTTTCAGTTATCCTGTCCTTTCAACCTTCAATCTAGCTCGTTCTCCTCTATCCTCCATTTCCCTTTGCTCTGCTGTCTGTTTTATCTGATTTCTTCTCTAGCCTATCCCGTGTCACACTTTACCTATCCAACGTTTCTCAATATTTGTTAATATTTTCTTACCACTTGCTTCTCCCGTGCCAGCACCTCTACCCAACTCACTAATTCAATAAGTGATTGATCCAGCGATTTCTGGGTCCACTCTCTTACCATATATTTTCACCCGAGAAATCTTTCCTTATCCGCATTAAGGGGTGAGGAGAGTTACTTTGCAACAACCAATATCAATTTACAGTGCAATCCATTAGGCTACACAATGGGGACAGGGAATCGGTAGCTAAGGTTAAGAAGGTTTATTACAAATTCAGAATCAAGTTAAGATACATGACTCTTAACACCATGCTATAAAAGTGCAAAATAGCAACAGGCAGGCCCAACCAATGGAAGAAATTGAGGTGGACCAATATTAGGCAAACATGCAATTCAGTCATAGCAATACAAAAGACCAAAAGGAGTATTTGATGCTCAGAGAAGAGTTGCAAGTTTTGTTGTCTGTACATGGATAAATGTAGCTCACCTAAGGTAGAGTTCCAGCTAAAAGGGAGGTTCTAAAAATCTAAAGAATCTCAGAAATCAGGCATTGGCATAGAGAAAAAAGGAACTAAGCAAATGAAAAATAAGTAGGGAAGGTGTCAGCATTTCAGAAACTCGGTCAAGCGTCTTCTTGGGTCAGGTAAGCAAGTGTTAGCCTAAGCCACCCTCAGCAGAGAATGAAGGAAAATTAGAGGTCTGAACCTCTCAAGTCCAAAGAAAAGTTCTCTAAGCATTCAGGGGAAAGTTTCTGAAAAGATCTGCAAAGTATCAGGAAAGAATCTAGGAAGCATCTGAAGACATCTGAAAGGAGTCTGGAAAGCATCTGCCAAGATCAAAAGGGGCATATGAAACTCTTAAGTTGTGAACACTAAGTTATATCACAAAAGAATCTCCTTGGGAAACAGCCCTTTGCACACATCATCAGGGGTCTATTGTCTTGCTCAACTTCTCACGTTGTAGACTGCTACATCTTCCAAATATCCCACACCGAACATGGGAACAACATCGTCTTCTCACGCACATACCAGGTTGAAACAGTGCTGAATAGGCCTTTCAGTTAACGCTCTGACCCTCCATTTTCTTTTGCCATGGTCTTTTTTTTAGGCTCTTTCTCTGTCTCTAGTGCAATAATTTATCTATTCTACAACTAACAATGCGTGTGAATACCTGCAGGAAATGTCACGTTAGCAGAAAAAGAAAACAAACATTTATGAAGCATAAAAAATTATAGGCCTAAATTATCAACTGAAAATATTAGCAAGACTGCACATTTTAACACTAACAAACGTGAATGATCAATGCATTAAGTTCACGTCACACAAAGTATACAGTAAATTCTTTGAATAATCAATATGGCTAAGAACTACATTTAAATGAAATATATGAATTATTAAGGCACACATTACACAAACCTAATTTGTTTTAACATAAATGAGATTTTGTTTCTACTCAAACATCTAAATAGTAAATGTCAATAAATATATTAAAGCACACATCATGTAAGTCAAATTCAACTTTATAGTGAGTACATATCTACTAAGTGAGGATGGGTTATTCATTTCTCGTTTAATACAGTGAAACACACAGTTTGAGTAAATTCACCAGTCCTACAGTAAATGCACTTTAGTAATAATGTCAACTGCAACACTTATTTTAATATTGTTAGATCATAGAAGAATCATGTGCTAACTACACATTCATGTACTGTATCTGTTATGAAGCTGTGATGTATTTGTGACGTGTAAAGGATGTGCAAATTTGCGCTGCACCATGGCCATGTAGGAGGCAGGCCGTATAAACTCAAATACAGAAGCTCACACACACTTGGCAATGTCCTAGTATTCGAGTGGACATTATCTTCCACTTCATTTTTGGGGGGCTGCCCCTCCCGTTGCCTTGGTAAGTGTATGAATGTGTGTATTTCAGAGATAACTAGGATATGTTTCAGTGGTTACAATCATTTTGCTGCCTCTTTACTGCAAGCAAGTATGTATGTGGGTTTCAGGGAATGTAAGTACAGAAAGTGAGTGTGCATGTATGTGCTTTAGGAAATAAGAGTGTGCATGCCCTCAGTGACTACAAGTGTCAAGCTTGTATGAGCAAGTGTCAGCGTATGTGCCTCAGTGGATGTGAATGTATGGCAGGTGGACTCTGTGTCTCTGGGAGTGTGCCACTTGGTGAGTGTATCAAGGAGCGGAAGTGTATGTGTGTCAGTGACTGGTAATGGAGCATATCTCTCTATTTCCATGTCTATATCCCATCTGTGTGAGCCTCTCACTTTCTACCACAGAAGAAATTACTTTACAAATGTTTGACTTTCTCTCTCTCTCTCTCCCTCTATTTCTCTCTCTCTAATTTTAAAAAAGTAACCCACTCTCTCACTATTCTTTGCTCCCAGCCCTAGCGCATCACTCACCTTTGTGGTTTACAGACTTATCTGGAACATCCTGAGGCAGAGCAGTGGACCAGTCTTCATGAAGAGAGACTGGCATACTTGGTTGATGATGCCTAGAGTAGAAAGCAGCCAGCAGCAGGAATACAGAGACACTGTCTCTCTAGGTGGTACCTCAGCGACTGGACCTTGACAGGAAAAGCACACTTCAGCACCGAAGTGGATTTGTTGCATGTATATTGGTGCCATGCTACAGCAGTCGGAGCTGTTCATAGAGGGACTGAGAGGTCAACAGTGGCTCCACCATTAATAATGTGTATTGGGCCCTAACAGGGAACAACAGGACCTAGGAGCAGCTGAGAGAGGGCCATCCTGCAAGGATGGTTGGGTGCGGAGCTGTTCCCTGCCCCACTTATATTTCAAAGGGCTTGTCTCCAGCACACACAAAAGAACCTGGCGCTAATCTTTTTTATCCCAGACTTCTTGGACCATTGGCAGGGGAAGGAAGGAATTTTCCAGAACCAGATGTGAGGTGGCCTAGAAGAATCCCTCCTTCAAAGGATGGCACCACATATAAATATTGGGCCTCCAGAGACACTCTTTAAGACACTCCTGGACATGTGGACATTACAGAGGACTGCTCTGCTGCTTAGGGCCTGCCTTGTTCCCAGAGGACTGCCCTGCTGCATTAGGCCTGCCTTGTTAATCAGAGGACTGCCCCGCTGCTACCAGAGGTCTGCCCTGCTGCTTGAGGCCTGCCTTGTTCCCATAGGACTGCCCTGATGCGTGAGGCCTTCCCTGCTCTCAGTGAAGGAAGACTGGGCCTTCTTCCTTCATCCAAGGCTCCTTGAGTGACTCTAAGGGTCAGTTGTTTAACCCCCTGTTCTGATAAAGAGGGACACAAGAAGCTTCAGAGTACTCCTTGCAACTTACTAGCTGACCGGCTGCAACTGGGCTGGGCTGGACCTGAGCCCTGCTGGCCTCTGCTAGAGTGATCCCTGATCCGAAAGAGGTGACTCCCCAGGTAATTTACCCTTGGCTGGCATAAGAGTGCACTCCTATTCAAGAAAGGGAGAAAAAAGTTTTGAACTCTTCGCACCTCACTTTGAGAAGTTTACTTTTTTAGCGGGACTAACCTGGTCTCTGCTTACACTGATAGAATTGACTTGGAATAGTCGACCAAGAAGCCACTCAACAAGCGATCTTACTTTGTTGGTGGAGTTAATGAATAAGAGGTCCAACTGGCACATCAAGCTAGAGTGAGGGACCGAGTTGAACTACAGAAAAAGATCTCGATAAATCATAATAGAGTACTGTTGTTGTCATTGCCCTGAAGAAGACCTTTTTAGGTCGAAACGCGTTGGCTACTGTCGTTTTTATGAAGAATTTTTCAATAAAGAAACAAAGAAATCGGAACCTGCTGATTTGACGCGCTTCTCTGTAATTTGCTTGTACTTGTGGAATATATCAATTCATATACATGTTGGTGTGCTGAATCATTGTTGATGTTGTAAATGTATGGGATCTTTATCCTTGGAGGCTTAAGGGGTATTGAGCCTCTGATTCTTTGCACCCTTATATATTATAAAATATCACCATTGTGGACAAAAAGATAGGTGCATTGGCAATTACCCCATACCCCTTGTTTTGAGTTTATTGTGGTCTCTGCATTTGCCCTGTCCTCCATTGCGGTTGACCTGAACTTGTGACTTCCCCCAGTCTAGCACGACCAGATAACCATGAGTGGAGCTTTTTGCTTTTAGGCGCTATACTTACCTAAGCCTTTCAAATTCAATATCCCAGGCTCTACTGATTGGATTTTTGTCATTCTGGTCTCATTTTATTTATTTAAATTCTCTCAATTTCCTAAATTGGTTTGGGATTTTTGTTGCGTTTTGCTTTCACTTTATTACTGTTTGTGTGCTGCATAAAGTTAAGTCTGCTTGTTTTTGTGCCAAGCTACTAGAGGGTTAAGCAAAGGTTAATTTAGTGACTTTTGTGGTTCACCCTGGCAAATATTGCAATTGTTGTCTGAGTGGGGCTTCCACCCCCTCATCCAATAACCCAATTTCTTACAATTGTGTACTGGTGAAGTGTCTGAATGGGACAGATTGATGCGTGGTGACATCACATGTTGCAAATTATGCAGCATGCATGTTTGATCCTGGCTGGGGCCCAATAGGGACAAGACAGATACTATTGGCACTGAGATGTCAGAACTGTCCCAAGAGATTAGTGCCAGTGGGGTCCACTGGCACATACAGCACAAAGTAAACACTGGAACCAACCACACCTGACAGCCTTCAAAAAATCAGATGGCAGGCTTCTTCAGAGAGGTCTTCTCCCTTGAAATTGCTATTGGTACTACCTAATGGTATGAGAAACAGTGCCACAAAATGCAATCAGGATTTCTCTGTCCATCAACTTCCCAGAGCACACTATAAAGCAACCCCTGGTCACAAGTAAGCACTATAAATCGAACAATTGAATAAGCAGATAAATAGGATGTTTTTTTGATGGGGGTCTTTCCTTAACCTAGAAGGGCTAAACCAGCAGTGAAGTGTCTGGACTCAGGGAAATACCTATGCTTATCAGAACAGGAACCATACAGGCATGCGGTCCCCTTCCTTGACTGTACAAATTGCAGGTTTCAAATGGAAAGGAATTGGAAACTATGAAAGACTGGGTAGTGGAGGTTAGAACTAATCCCGGCTATAATTTACATTTCTTTGGAGTAATCAGAGTAATTTTGGTAATTCTGCGTTACTTTTTGACACAGAATTACCGATAATTATGTGATTACTCCTGCTCGTGTAGTTATGAGTATGGTTAATGGGGGAAAATCCTACCGCAAGAGCACATTTAGCAAGCAGCTGGTCATGCTCGCTAACCGCATTCTGCTGCATTTAGCGCTATTTCTTAGTGCAAAATGCATTCCTCAGGTCTATTTTGGAGGCGAAGCTGCATTTTGCACTAAGCAAATAGCACTCAATGCTGAGAGCAAGTTGGGGGAAAATCCTACCCCAAGAGCACATTGAGTGCTATTTCTTAGCGCAAAATGTATTCTCCTGCCCATTTTGAACGTAAGAGGGCATTTTGCACTAAGAAATAGCGCTAAATACAGAATTACTTTTCTCGCATAATTAAGCATAATGTCGCTGAATTCTCAGGTAATTTTGCATGATTATGCTACACTGAATTACGCATATTAAACCCACCTCTAGTTAGAACAAAAGAGCAAACCGCTAACTAGTTTTGAGATATTGAATTCCACAGTGGGCATTCACTTCCGGGTTGACATAGGAAAATAAGTATTTAAACCCTTTACTTCACAAAGAGTTCTGGCAATGAATTGATGAGTTGTATGGCCTCACTGCTTGCTGATTAGTTTATCATCCAACTTCCCATCCCTCCACTTTGTTATTTTGCCCCCTCCTGGTTCCCTCAAGTCTTTTGATTAGAGAAAAGCAGGGTTCTCTCTCTTTGCTTATTTTGTTTTTGTGATTCTTGGCATCCAGGGGTTCGCCACAAGTTGACATACATTATACTTATATATTCTTACTGTCTGCTACTGCTCCTTTGCTGTTTTAGAAGAGGCTAAGAAGGGCACACATTTGAAGACCACACTACTAAACCATTCAGCCCCAAAGGCTGGCTATGATGTCTCTTATCCTTTCCCCCTTTTTCCCCTTGCATCTCCATCGGGTGTTTTTTCCCATGTGAACATGTTTATTGTGAGCAAGTGGTAGGATTGGTTCTCTTGGCAGATCCAGAGCCTTCTGCCATCAGAGCTAGATCGCAGAGATGGGGCTTAGAGTCAAGATCTTATTTAATTGTTAGTTGAAGTAACTGGGTCATTCTTGTGAAGAATTTGGAGAGAGAGGAAGAGAGAGATAAGTGGAAGGAATCTATAATGTTTTTCTGTGATTCTGGAATAGTGTTTGCCAGAATGCATATCCCTTCAAAAGGAAATGAGACACTTTGTTGTCAATCTTTGAAGAAGAAAGCATTGACATTTTTGCTTTACTTTTTTAGGGGTCATCGTCAATCACATGCAGGTTAAATTGCCATGGTTAACTCAGTTTCAGCAGAGGGCTGAGTGGAATCACAGAAAAGAAGACTTTCCTGCTTCATGGGTTAAAGGAGGCCTGAAGCAGGCCTATGGTGAGATCTGTTTCCAGCCCTGGGACTGGGACTGAAAAGCTGTTCTGATTATTGGTGGTGCCAGCTTCTTTTGACCCCAAGGAGAAAGTGGTTCTGGTAGTACAATAAAGCCTGCTTAGTCCCTGTGGACTATTTCTGCTGTGGCTGAAGAGCACATTAGTTCCTAGGGACAGATGGTACTTTGGCTACCAGCAAGAAAACTAGTGGATCAGCGTAAATAGGATATTAAAACTGCTTCCTCCTGTGACTGTTGAACTCAAAGGTTCCACTGCACAAAGGAGGCTGGAGCTACTGAAAAAGAATCCAAGGACCAAGCTGTAACTGGACATTTTTCATTTGACTTAAACTGGAGTTGTGGAGATCCTTTGAGCAACTTTAACCAATGAACTGGAGTCAAAGCAACTTTTCTTTAAAAGTTGGACACTTTCTGACATCCATAAACAAAGTGACAGAGTTTTTGCTAAACGTTAAGGCTTAGATAAAGAGCTATATACCTTGAGAACGGGGATGATGGCAAGCCTATCTCAAAAAGAAATCGTCTTGGCAACTTCATTTAAACACTGTTTGCAACTCTGAATTTCGTTTTACCTTGAGGTATGTGCAGAATTTGTTGTCCTTGGGGACCACAACTTCTAGCGCTGGTTGCCTAAAGATTTTTAAAATCCAACATGCTGTAAGCCATAAGGTATATTTATTTGTCCAAGACATACTCCTATGTAAGACATAATTGGATTTCTACTCCTTATGTTCAGTCAGGGTACTTGGGTGTTCCCATCCTACTTTGATTTTAAGGTAGCCTTAATTTAGTACAGATAGTCTGGTCCTAGCATCGATTGTTTTGCAGTTAGATGGTGCCTCGCATAGATAGAGGTATTTGCTGCCTCCGCCCCTAGAAGATGTCATACAAGGACACTGGCCATTACCATGTGCCAGACCGGCATTGCCATTTAAGCATTTCCTCTCCAAAAATACTCAGCTTCAGTGGAATTAGCTCTGGTTGTACCAGAGGAAATGTTTCCTCTTTTAAATTCATATCGCTGACTTCAGAAGGGATATGTGGACTTGGGCCCACATGCCCACACTGTTTCATCCTTTCATTCAACCTGTTATATCCAATGTATACAGTACTGGGATATAATGTTACCAGTATTGATCTGGTTGGTACCACCTTGCAACAGTTGGTACCCAACATCCAGTTGACTGCATAATGCTACAATAAGGTCTGTATTTTACTGAGAGTCATTCACATCTACGGTTTCTTGGCTCAAGGCATATACATTCACATTCATGTATTGATTTGCATCCTTCGCAGGTCATTGGTCAATTACGTTTTTCTTTCATTAAGACCGGCAATATCATACATACTACTTTCCTCATTTTTTTTTAGCATATCCTAATTCTACAACAGCTTAATTAATGCTTCGCAATCCGTAGGCACAGACAAGGTGAAAAAACAACACAGGGCACACTAGGATAGGACAATCAGGATATGTCAATTATCTGAAGTGTGTGGGCAAGGAAGCTCACCTTCACTTATTCTCGTGGGCAGTACACCCTGCACATACAGTTGTATCACAAAGAAAATTAACAATCCTGCCTACACTTGCTATGCCAAGAAGCGAGATATGTTCTATACGCTCCTTTCGTGGTTTCTTGTCATTTCGCCTTTGTTGGTGTCAAGTTATCTATATTATTTAGGGTGCGAGTGGGGTAGACTCATCATTTTGTCTCTGTCATCCCTCATTGATACTAGCCACTGCGGATAGTTGATGGTTCACACTGTTCATTTGCCACCTGCCTGCCTGTATTTGTCTGCGCTCTTCCTGCTACTGACACCGTGTCATTGTTTCAACCCAAATCTGCTTTACCTTGTTCTTCCAATCGATGCCCCCGAGGTCATGCAATGTAACATCCTGCTGTGTCTATAAATTGTGCTGTTCTTAGCAGACTTGTCACATTTAGAACTTCCTTGCCGGTTCCTGCTCTTCCTTATCCCTTTCACCATGCATGAACAAATGCTGTGGTCATTTCTGGAACATTCCTGGCGCTGCACACTCAACCAGCCTCTACGAGTTATTGGAATCTTGCTAGAGTTTGGAAGCAAAATCTTTGAACGCAAAGTTGGTGCAAAAAGATTTGCCTCAAGTTCACATAAAGTAATAAAAGCATAAAAATACATACAAAGCAATGAGAATAAATAATAATGAATTAGAATACTCTCAGACAACACTGACCTCCCGCCACCCTATCTGCCCACACTGTGTAAAGCACCCATGAGACAATGGGGTGCAATAATATATGGGAACATCATAATCCTGCTGAAAGGATATCATTACAGCCAGTGAGCCGAGATGATGCCCCTGGCAGAAATAAACAGCTATTTCCCTCAAAGAGAAATAGGAAGGCATTTCAGACTCTGTGAATTACACTCCCACACGTCCTAACGTAAAACCGAGTAGTGCTTTTATTGAGCAATATAGTCTTCAAAGACAGACAGTGAAATAACTCAAGGAAACCACCATATCACCGAAAGAAAGCACAGACCTAACAGAGATTGGGTGCCCAGCATATTAGAAGCCTGACTGCAGAAACAACTATTCCTACAGATAAGTATGTCTAATTGGCGGCTGGTGACATTTGAAAGTGGTGAGCCATAAAAGTTGGGTATGACTTTTATGTAGTGAGCGAAGCGAGAAAGCTTAATGGACAAATGTGCGGGCGGTGGGTCCTCCTCTCGAGAAAAAATTGAAAAAAGATTGGGAAACCGTGCATTTTAAAGCAAATGAATTTAGTGAGAAAGCAAGATTTATAAAGCAGTGGGAATGTATAGTCTTGAAATATTAAACACATTAAAAACTGCCCCATATCTTACTGCATTAATATGTTCAACAGTTATCCGTAAAGTGCAAATAGTACAGCGTGCCAACTTCAGCGATTTAAAGTGTGTGCTTGCCTGGTGTGTTGCCATGCATGCAGCATCGACTTTGACAGAAAATGCGCCAACCAGGCTTTGGGAAGCACAAACAGCTGCTGGCTGCAATCACTCATATAGAAATATGTGCAGACAAGTCTTAAAATGGGATGAAAAAAGCAGGGGCTCTCTAAAATGGAACATTTAAAATAAATTTCTGTGATTCCCATAGTGTGCCACCCGACCAGTATTTTGGTTTCTCTCTGAGATGTTATTGCATCCAGATATATAGCACAACAACTGACATGCACCTAAAACCTGCCAGTACTATTGGATTTGTAAATGGTCGCTAGCTTGTTAAGATAAATGAGTAACAACAATGATTTGTTATGAATAATTAACATTGGAAAAGCTTCAATTCTGAAATGGTGAGACTGTGAATTAAATATTATTGAGACCTGTGGAAGGAGTATTGGCCTTCAGGTATGTGCGCTTTATGTTACATATGTGTGAACCTAGGTCGAAGGGAGGGGAACAGAGCAATTGCCATGCTAATTGATCCTAATAAGCATATGTATAATTTTATGATTGAAATGTCAATAAAAAATACATTTAAAAAAAGTATGACCTTTCTCTCTGCACATCTCGTCCATCTACACATCATCAACCTCATCTCTTTCCTCTTCAGAACCCTCTTTTCACTCTCCCCGAATGCACTTACTCACATCTCCCTCACTACACCACCCCCAAACATATACTGGACTCACATTTAAGCACTTTATTTTCTTTTGCCTTGAAAATATTTTGAACTTTTTGTACACCTTCACACACATTTACACAGAATTTCGGTTGCAACTGGAATACATGGCCATTGTTCTGTGTGCTCTGCAGAGTGGCTAACCCACTGTCAGGCACTTTGCTTTGCCTTCAGCCTCAGCACCGGAGCTCTCAATCAAAGCCACTCATAAACACCTGGCATGACTCAAAGTATGCACTATACAAGAGTAATAAGGTGCTTGAAAAAAATATAGAAATACAACATGATGAAACAGCTAACACTCTTGGGGAATGCAAGATTAAGTAAAATATGAAATAAAAGAGGAACTAAATCACTGACATGGATTACCTTAACTTTTTTAACATTCATTGTTCATAAATCTATTTTTTGGGCATTAATGTTTAGTGTATGAAGGTAGGGCCAGTTTTAATGCCATACAATATGTAACTGTTTTTACTATAAGCACATATTTCTCCCTTTGCGTTTGACTCCGATATTTGGATCAACTTCGCAAGGGAACAAAAACTCTGCCGGTATTTTGAATCAATTTCGCTGGGGAACAAATACAGCAGCTCCACTTCTAAAGGGGCCAGCAACCTGCAGCCAGATCCTGAGGTGTCACAGTGGGGTAGGTTAGCATGACCAGGGGGCTCAGCGCAATATACATAACACAAGATTAGCATTATAACGCTTACCAAGGACAAGGCTCCAAATTACACATGCTTGCTCCCAGTCCTACTGTGTGATGAATGGGAAAGGGTAGGATCTATGCCTGTGAATGACAGATGTCTGGCCTCACACAGAGATGCAGACTCCAATGCCTGAAACTGTGATGCTGACAGCATCACTGGCCTGCAGTGGATATCACCATAGACTACAATGGCAATGAAGGGCTTTAGAAAGGTAAGCCCTGCATTGTGTGTCACGTTCCCGAAAGTTGATTTACTGCCTGGCTTCAGTCTCCTGCTTCAGAGAGAGTTGGGGCAGGCAGCGTGAGACAGACAGTCCAGAATAAAACACATCCATTTGTTTAGAGATACGATCATATCTCTACATAAATCGATTTATTTAATATGTTTTGAGGTAAATGTGTAGGAATTTAAGAGGCACTCATCCCCAGAGCCCTAATGGAGAAACTGCCCCCGGTCAAAAAAATAATAACCATGGTTAGTTGTTACCATAAATGTAATCCATCCTAGTCCTCGGTGTCAAATCACATTTGTACTCTTTTTCATGCTCAAAGTATCAAAGTGTTCTCTACCCAAATGTTGCAACCTTCTGAGCTATTTAGAGAATGAATTAACACAACATTGTGCTTGTGTGGCAAAACATATGAAATACAATGGAATCAATGGAGTGGTGTATCTAAGACAATACCCAAATTTGCTATTGTCCAGATAACGAGTCCAGTCAGAAATCCATTAAATTCATCAATATTTATTTAGATAGTAGAAACAAAGCATCATCCAGCCAACGTGTTTCGTTCATCAGTTGATTGAACTTCTTCAGGGCTAATATTCATAAACGTCCACAATTAAGTGTGACAGAACCGTCCTTGGTCTCTCAAATCCGGAAACCGCATGAAATGTTGGAACCGTTTAAATATGGTAGTGATACAACACACATCTAGTGTCATGTGACGAGGGAACACAAGATAATGTCCTCGGTCTAATAACCACAGTACAGATGCCCGTCCGTGTTCGAAATCAAGTGAAGGTCTGAGCTGATGAATTTAATGGATTTCAGACTGGACTCCTTATCTGGACAATAGCAAATTTGGGTATTGTCTTATGTGCACCACCTTATTGATTCCATTGTGCTGTTCTGCATCTGCAGTTGCACCTAATGACGACGGGTGCAGGGGTGTTTGTGCACTATTTTCTGTCATAACAGTAAGGGAACGGAAGAGCGAGGTGCGGCACCTATAGTCCGCCGTTGTTAGCATTTCTCTGGTTACATATGAAATACAATTTGGATGACAATACCTAGAGCCCATTTCACAAATTGCATTTTGTATTATGTAAAGTAGTACTCCAGCAGTCCTACTTACTTACTACAAAAATGCAGTTCACAAACATTTGGCTAGACATCCCCGAATCTGCTTCTCCTTTTTTTTGTGTTTGGACATCTCCACCATGTGGGCAGAGAACTCCACTCACGTAGATATACATTTTTCTAATAAATGTGGGAGGCATAAGGGGAAGTGGCTTGAAAATGAAGACTAATTCCACAAAATAAGTGGGATTTAGGGAAATGGAAGGATTAAGCAGGGACATGCTAATACAACACTGACCCACAAATGGGTTGGACAAAAGCCATTCACAAAATACTCTTCTAACTATATCTCTAATAGAGACAAAAAATTCTCTATTGTGCTCCAGCCAAGCTTAGGAGTAAGTTAAGTACCGCATGTGACCAATCACTGGATCAGTAATACGCTCTTATTGGAATCAATGCATGCAACAACTAACACTGGAAAAAATAGGAAAATTCAGGGAAAAGTTATTTAATGGCTTTACCAACCTTTCTTAAAAAATCTTTATACTATAATTTATACATCTTACACTTTGTTTTTTTAAGTTTAACTTGGAAAATTCTGTGAAGCATATGACAAGGAGGCTCAAAACACATGGAACACATCTGCTGATGCAAGGAGGAGGTGTGAGGACCCAGGATTCCACAACACATTTACAGATGAAACTCATTGACCAGATACAAGCAGGCTGATGATATAAAAATCACTCACACACCCGGCTATTTTTTATTTAATTCACTATGTAGGTGTATGTCTTTCTAAATCCGAGAACAATCAAATCTTTTCCCTCAGAAATCTATTCAAAGAACCAAACAACGATAAAGTTCAACATAAGGTTATTCCTTATTATCCAATCTTTAACCAGCGTAGACCTAATGACTCACCTGAACTACTTAATAATCATCTGACAAGTAAAAAAGAAACAAAATCTATAGAAACTTCAGTTTCAGCCTTGCCTGTTCCAGCTTCACCAAAAAAGGAAAGGAGAGTTAATAAGACTAAGCGGAAAAAGATTAAGAAAAGAGTAATAAGAAGATTCGTGAAACAGAAGTCCCAGAAGTTAAAGTTTCCGAATCTCTTATCCCCCGAACACAAAACCCCAGAAAAAGAGCAAAATTCAAAATCTGCAACAAATCCATATGATAATGGGCATCACCACTTAATGCCTAAATCAAGAGTGAATTCAAAACAACTAAATCCCCTGACTCCAAGTTTTTCCACCGCTGTGAACGGCATTGAGCCGCCTGTACCATCGGTCGTACAACTGATCGAGCAGTCCTCTGGGGCCACAATTCTCCAGGAACAGAAGGTTCAAACATGTTCCTTAGAAATTACTGACTTATTTCCCTCAGGTAACGATCCACTAAACCGAGGGAGAATATCGAACCTTATCCGAAAGATCCATCCGTTACAGTCACTAACAAGCTCGGAAATACAACTAGTGGCTTTCCCGATAAGGTCCAAAACTATGGTGGCCATTGTTGAATTTTGGTCTCATGTGATACCAGCAATAATTTTAAAAGAAAGTGAGATCCTCCAAAAAAACGGATTTGACGTTGCAGTCGTAAACAACAATGAAAATCAAATACAGGATAAACCCAAGGAAAATAACAAAATGAAAAATCAGCACTTTGATCAAACACTCAGTGGCTCTAATAATCCTGACAAGACTCCCAACGAAAATCTAACCATCTTGATTAAGAATGGGGAGAGAAGGATCTGGAATAAAAATTTAGCCAAAAAGGAAATTACACCAAAAGAAAACCACTGGTCCTGGATTGTGGAGAATTTAAACGGCAACAAACAGGGAAGGGAAAATAAACTCCCTTTTTAGGTCTCGCCTACGCAGCGCGCATGCGCTGATAGGAAAAAGACCTTTAGCCATCGGCACAGCTTTGCCGGCAAAAACGTGCACGCATTGCATTGCTTCCAATGGCAATGCGTGCACGTCTGGCGATTCCCTTGCGGGAGCGAGCTTTCAAACCATGTGTTAATTACAAACATATGGTTCCTGCTCGCTCCCGCAAGGGAAACAGGCGCAGGCCCCCCTCCTCTCCCCCCTTCCCCCTGCTGCCTCCTTTCAGCGCGAGGAGCGCGCGCTTGTTTTTTTGCAGCCCGTTTTCAACACGTATATCGTCAATTAGCGATAAAGCCCTAAAGCCATTTTATAGTTAAATGTGCAATGCAAATCGAGAGAGGCCAGGCCCTTGCATGGTAAATGCTGCTGGCACCTGGGTATTTCATTTTCCAGCTCCTTCACTGTAAATTGTAACCGGATCTGGCCACATCCAGCCATTGTACAATAAAAGATGAGAGCCCTTGAGTGCGGAATGGCCTGGACCCGCGGCTCGGAATCTGCACGTTCCTCTTCAGACGCACCAACATGGCCGAGCCCTGGGCGCACGTGAACCCGCTGAACTCCGAATGACGAGGGTGGCGGTACATTTCTTACTCACAGAGGCCGGCGCGCGCCTCTCTGTTAAAACATCAGCTTGCCGGATAAAAAAACTCCTAATTGACGTTTCATCCAGAGGCGCACGGTGACCTACAGCCGCAGCCAGCTATCGGAAAATGATCTGCCGCAGAGTTGAAAGGTTAATATCGTGCGGTCTATTAGTTATCTCTGTGGTGCCACTACTACCGGGGGATGTTACACGAAATGTTAATCCGTCTGTGATTAGATTCCAGAACTGGCGCGCTTTCTTTTGTACAGGAATATGCCATTTTATTTCATCTCATTAATGTGTGTGGGCTGCTTTTAGTCGGGAAGAAAGTTCTGAGCTACACAGAGTTCCAGTCTGTTTTCAAGGTGTTCACAGATGTGATGTTTTTAATCAGACGGTATTTTTATAAGCGTGACTGAAGAGAATGTAACATTTTTAATCAAAGTTATTGCAGCTAAGATTAAAAACATCACAATGAGCCCTGGAATCCTCATTGGCGGTTCGTTATAGTGCTTCGTGTCCACGGTGATTCAACGCACTGCTTTGTCCCGTTAGTACGTCAGTGCATTGCTGTCTCATTTGCCTTTCATTGCCCTGCTGTTTCTTATTGGTGGCCAGTGCTTTTCTCCGTGTCAGTGGTGGTTCAGCGCATTGCGTGGTCCCATTAGTATGTCTCATTGGTAGTCACTGCACTTCGCTGTGTCATTGGTAGTTCAGAGCCCTGTCCCCTATCATTGTGGTGCAATGTATTGTACCTTGTCTTTGGTGGTTCAGTGCACTGCGCTATGGTATTTATGGGTGACAGCCCAGTTCCATACTGTTGTTGGTTCAGTGCAATGCTTTGTTATTGGTGTTCAGTGCACTGCTCTGTGCCATTGGTGTTCAGTGCTCTCCTCTGCATCATTGGTAGTTCAGAGCCCTGTCTCCTATCATTGTGGTGCAATGCATTAAACCTTGTCATTGGTGGTTCAGTGCGTGCTCAACATCTTGTGGTTCTGGGCAAATCACTTAATCTCCCCGCGCCTAACAAAAACAAGCATTGGCATAGCCAATAGGTCTCGCTTTTGGGACCTTATAAGTGTTTAGCCATGCAACAGTTGATGTTGCTGCACAAAGGATATTGTGCTGCATAACTAAATACTTATAAGGTCCCAAAAGCGAGACCTATTGGCTATGCCAATGCTTGTTAACAGAGGCTTGAGCATCGCGTCCTGGAATATAGCAGGGAAAAATCAGGAGAAACTTGCACTGATCCTGGAAGACAACCCGGCGATGGTAGTTTTACAAGAAACTTGGACAACAAAAACCTTCGATCAAAATGAGTACTTTGTATACAATATTCCAGCAGAACCTGTTAGTCGGGGTCACGCTAAAGGAGGACTTGCAATTCTCCTACACGAAGACTTCTTCTGGGATCAGGAACTCATCCCTATGCGTCTAACGAATATACAAGGTATGAAGGTCAAGTGCTGGAACGAACCTATGGATACTCCGTATGACCTAATTATTTTTAACGGCTATATCCCACCAGGCTCCGAAATGGACGCTCTTATGATTGAAATATTTGAGGAAATAGAAAAGGTGGTGGAAGGTCAAGGATTCCCCTCTGTTTTCCTAACAGGAGACTTCAACAGAAAAATCTCTAACGATCTCTTAGAAAAATGGGAATACGGCGAACAAGAGGAAGCCTTGTCAATCCCAACACCACTATTAACCCCAGGGATCAAAGCAGACACCCGAGGGAAAATACTACTCTCCTCTCTTCCAGTATTAAATGGAGTTATTTTAAACGGATGCATAGAAGGAGACATACCTGCAACTTGTACAAAAAAAGTTAACCTCAGTTCATCAATTTTAGACTTGATGATATGCAGCCAAGACCTGTTTGGGAGAGTATCAAATCTAAGCACTAAATTTACACAGGGAAGTGACCATGCAATATTACATCTCATAACAGGTTTAATAGTGCAACCTATCTTTCCAGGGTTTATCATGCATTTGCACAGTACTGTACTGGTGAACCAGGCCCAAGGGCAATTGACATGGAATTCTATAACACTCAACAATATAAACTCTGCAGTTGTTACTGCACAAGTATTACAGACCATTCATTCCTCAGACCCAACAACAAATTTCGAATTAGTTCTCAATAAAATCGTGCAATCCTTGCAGGATACCTTAAAACATCGGAGTTCCCAACCGGGAAATCATAAAAGAAAGAACGTAGACAAAAGAGCAATTGCATTAAATAAATTAATTCGTTTGCAATTCCTCCATTTCTCAGAGAATAGACTCCATGAAATTAAAATCTTTAAAAAACGCTGCCTGAGGGAAAAAGAAAAAAATCGAAAAGCTCAGCAGGATCAAAAATGGGTCGATCTTCAGATTGCAGCCAAACAAAAAAACAATCGTGTATACTGGAGCCTAATCGCTAAAGAAACAGGTACGAAGAAATCCCTGCAAGCCTCACCAGTTCCCCCAACTGAATGGGAAACATATCTACATAATTTATACAAATTAAACTCGAGGCAAGAAAGTTTGAACCAAGTATCAAGTAATCCAGGGGAAAATATTCAAGACAACTGGGCTCCAGCAGCTCGGCAAATCGAATATTATATAAAAAACGCAAGATCTTCTGCTGCAATTGGTCCGGATCAGATTCCAATAAAAGTACTTCAAAGTAACCCAGAAGAATGGAGTAAGTTTTTAGCCCCCCTCTACTCCCACTGCTATGACACTGGTAAAATCCCAAAATCATGGAAGGGGAGCATCGTGATCCCAATCTACAAGAAGTGTTCTCGGTTGCTTCCCTGCAATTATCAACAGATTGCCTTGCTGGACGCCACAGGGAAGATCTTTGCGGCAAGCGTCCTGGATCATCTTAAAGACTGGGCTTATTCAACCGGAGCGATCCCTCTAAATCAAGCTGGGTTCCGACAAAAACACTCCGTAACCGACAACATAGCGGTGTTACAAACAATAATAGATAAATATGTGGTCTCAAAATCGCAGGTCGTCTATTCTGTCTTTGTCGATTTCACGACGGCATTTGACAGAGTGGATAGACCTACACTCTGGAACAAGCTTAGAAAACTGGGAATTCCGAACAGCCTGCTTCATATAATTACATCACTATACTCGGAAACATGGTGTCAAGTACAAATGGGGAAAGAGAAGGGACTCACTCGTCCAATAGTCACACCAAATGGTCTTAGGCAAGGTTGCCTTTTAGCTCCCCTCCTGTTCTCTCTATACCTCAGTGATCTTCCGGATTGTTTTACACAGGTCATCAATTTTCCCCCAAAAATATCTTTATGTAAAATACACATCATGATGTACGCCGATGACATGGTTATCTTAGACCTTACCCCATTCGGCCTACAAAGGAATCTACAAGTACTTACCAAATATACAGAAGAAAACTTCTTAGTCCCAAATATAACAAAAACAAAAATAGTTCCGTTCAGAGGAAGAAAACAATACATAAAATACAACTGGACTTTAGGGGGAAAACCGCTAGAAGTGGTGAAAGAATACACCTACTTAGGGCGTATATTTACACAAACTTTACAAAACTCCCCTCATCTGCAGCACTTGGGCCGTAAAGCAGATGTAGAGGTCGGGGCTCTCCAACGTTTATACTCTTCCTCTGGGCACAGTCACTTCTCTTCTCCTTTACAGGTTTTTAGCTCCAAGATTCCACCCATCCTATCGTACGCTCTGGAATACATTCCAATAAGACAGTGGCAACAAATACAATCTAAAGAAGGGAAAATACTTCAAAAATTGATTAAAGTTCACCAAGCAGTTCCTGCACAAGCTCTGCGCCTCGAGCTTTCTTTAGTCAGCTCATATGCCAGAGGCATTACCAACATCATAAGATGGGCCTATAATCTCATACACGCAGAACAAGGCACCTTAAGATTTTTATTAAAAACTGAAACTTTCGACCTCGGATCACCGAAGTATGTTTTTAGTCAAAACTTAATTACAGCATTCAAATTATCGAACTGTACAACCGAACTGTTGAAATCTTGGACTCCTGCGCACTTGAGACTTTTCCTAAAACATTTAACACCGAGGATAAGTTATGATCTTGACATTCAACATTGCTCTAAATTACATCATTATGAACTTTACGCAGAGACAATAGAATATAAACATTTGCAACAGTACATTTGTTTTACATTAAGGCTTGGAGTCCGGCGATGCATTATATTACTTCGGCTTGGGATTCTCCCCTTTAAATCTTTTACCTCTAAGTGGAATTTTAACGAAACGCCAGTGGTATATGTGACCTCTGTAAAGGAGGTGTGCAAGACTTGAAGCATGTTTTGTTTGTATGCCCTAATTCGATATTGGTAGATGCCAGAAAGCGGTACCTAAAATTAATTCAAACAAGATGTAATACTACAACAGTACAGAGCTTGATTTCGCTTCTTAAGTCACCACCTAATGAATTTGTGTGTTATAATCTGTTCAAATTTTTAAAAACTTTTTAAAAATTTTACTAAAATGATTACTTTATTAATATTTAATAACAAATGTATTTTTTTAATTTGTTGTTCTCAGCAGAGAACTAAATTAAATAAACTTAAACTTGAAACTTGTATGTCTTTGTAGCTTTGCCCCTCGTTTTGAGGAGCAATCATTTGAGGATGAGAGAGTGGGTTTACAGGCAAAGGATCAACATGTTTGGTATATCTATGGAAGCAGTCGTTGGCAGATACTGGTTATCACATAAACAGATCATTTACATGGTTGCAGATTGGCAACAGGAGCTTGATTCACCTACGTCCCTCTCCCAGGCCGTCCCTGCCCATGTCAAAATACCGCTGCACCCCATTTAATGGACATTGGTTCTTTGCAGATGGTAATTTCTGACAATATAACAATCTCACAGGTAAGCTATTGCTTCCATCAGGTCCTGAAATGCATCACCAGCAGAGTAAACCAGTTTCCCACCATGCCACAGTCATTGACGGAAATGCAAAGGTTGGCAAGGGTATTCTGTGCCTTTACCCACTTCCCTATTGTCTTAGGTGCCATCAGTTGCACACGTGGCCCTTCACCAACCTATTCACAGGAAGCTCCTTCTCAGCAAAAAACACCACTAGTACTCAATCAAAGTGCAAGCTACCTGTAAGTGTATGCTGCCTTCCCTGGAAACACACAAGAGCTAAATATTGTATCAGTCACTTCTTGCCTGTCAGTTATTTGCTGGGGATTTCAGTCACATGTGGCTAATAGGTGAGTTACAACAACTCACAGTGGGGCTGCATGTAATTCTGGGGGATGGTATCTCAAATATACTTAATCATTACACATTACAACACAATAAACACACATGACCCTAACTGTCACTGAACTGCATGTATGCATAGATGATATTGTAAATTTAGAATAGAACCACATCTTAAGAAATATTTCATGGTTTGTTGCAAGTGATGCAGGTTTTGCTCTTTCTCCCTATCTCCTCACACTCTTCCATCATCCAACCACACAGCTCAACACTCAACAGAAGTACAATATAGAGCACACACATGTGCACAAGCCATCACTGAATGCACATTTTGTATACATAAGTCGTGCTTCAGATGTTTTCAACAGGGAGGTTCTGCTGAGTATCCAGAAGTTCTGTGCAAGATAGCAGTAGCCTGTTGTGTGTTGCACAAGATGGCTATGTGATGGGGTAGGCCACTAAACCGAGGTCAGCTGCCTAATTTTTCACAAGAGCTGTTAATTTGGATGCTACATTATTGTATGTGGACAGTGTCTTGTCAATGAAGAATAGTAGACTCCTAAATCATGTAAATACATCATCCTGAGAAAATGGTGTTACACCACCATGTCACCACCATGTTACACCACTATGTCACACTCAGACATGCCATGCTCCATTTAATAATACATAGCACTTCACCTAATGCTCACTCTATCATATTTATAAAAGTATAATACATTAAAATGATCCACATAGTTTATACAGGTATTTACACAAACTTGTTTAACAGCCTAATTTAGAGTTAGGCAGAGGGGGTACTCCGTCCCAGTACCATCTCCACCAAACTGAAGGTCCACCCGCCTCATTTACAGTTGGACAGACCATCAGTATGCCAGCGATGGAGACTACTCCATCTTCGCTGCTGACATACACCTCCGGCAGCCTGATGGATTAAGGGCCTTTGGAGGTTTGGCCACTTGACTCCCTGCCCAAATTAAAATAGGCAGTCAAATGGTCAGTTGTCACTGTTCATCACCACCGGTTAAAACCTAGCAGTATGGGGCAGTGAAAACTGCAAATCGACCCACACACCTTGGGAGGCACCTCCCATGGTGAGGGGGTCTTTAGTTTTTTTTAATTTTCAAAAACAAAATCCGTATTGGGATTTTGTTTTTGATAATAAGAAAACAGGTTAAAAGTTTGATATGACAGTACTGTCATGTTGATGGCGGTTCCTGCCGATATAGGAGATGTGCGCTGGGCCAACAGACATCTCTAGATTCGGAGTATGGATACTCCGTCGCCCTGACAGAACATATATGTACCCTACTCTGTGGTCTAGATCAGCCCCTTCATCTTTAAATGTGGTTTTGCATATTATTAATCAACTCCCTTTGACCTTTAACCACCTCCCCCTACTTTTTTGATGACCTCTGCATTTAGACCTAGTACCTCCTCAAGAAATCCACATGTGGAGTGGATTTTGAGACCTCCATTTTTGGGGTGAGATCTCCGCCTACAGCTACAAATAGGAATTTGCATACAGAAAGTCTGTCTTTTTCTAGTCATATGAATCATTCTCTCACCACAGCACCATCCTCTTCTGTCGTGCTGCTCCTTAGTGATTTTAAACCTACAAAATGGCTGAGGAACAAGATTTCAGGTCCTCCCAGATTTACCAATAAGGAACTGAATATAATTTGCGGGGCAATCCTTCAGAATTGCCCTCAACTCTATGGGAGTCCAGAAACACAGCAGAGCATTACAGTTCAGGCTCAGATTTGGAAAGGCATCTGTATGCACTCCAGTGCACCAACAAAGGAAAGGCATGCATGCATTGAGAAAACCTTTAGTGCTCTGTATGTATCAAAGCCAAGGATGTTCTTTGCTTGTTTTCCCATCCAACAACTCTGCTCAGGAGGGTCCTGAAAAAAGCCTGGCTGACCCTCCCTGCTCAGCTGGAAGCTTATGAGCAGCAGAAAGGTGGTAAGTTTAATATGTGACTGATCATATGTGTGAGATATAATTGCGACCTTCATATTTTGGGTGAATATCTGATCAGCTACCATACCTTGAACATTGAATCATGTTCATGTTACATTTCTATCTTGCCAACATAGTTGTGTAACTTTAACTTGCTATCCCACATGCAATTTTCTTTTTACCAACACAAAGATCCTTTTACAACATTTGTGCAGGTGTAATATATAATTGTATTTTTTATTTATGTGTAGATTTTTATTAAATATAGATAAACAAGACTGAAGAGCTTATTCTACCACTAAATGATTTCCATTGTAGGCAGCATTGTAGGGGGACTGTTGCTGAATAGTTGTTTGCCGTGACCCAATTCTACAGATATACCCCTTTTCCAAGAAAGGTGTCCTGCCTAGAAGGCCTGATTTAACATTTTTGTAATCATGGCAGACCATTTTTATAAACAATGCACATAACTTCAGCAATGTGACAAATAGCTGGTTTAGTTTAGACATTACCATTCCAAATGATAGCCAAAATCTTAACAATGATGATCTTTCTCATTTTTATTGTTTTACTTTTCTTGAAAACATTTTTGACATACACAAAGTAGTAAACATATACACTCATCATTTGTTTTATTTGTCCTCATTCCTTTTTAATGGACAGAGCTAGCCACCAACAGAGCAGGACATGGGTCGAAGAAAGAGATGCTTGACTGCAAAGCGAGCACAAGAGCTTTAAACCACCAGAGAGGATGAGGAACCAAGTACCATCAAGGAGAGTGCACCCGCAACAAGACAAACTGGTTCTACCACACTAACAAAAGACTCCATGCAAAGGCTCTTAAGCCCATTGTGGGGATACAACACCACCCAGGAGGATAGGGATAATGCGGTTTCTCCTGGCCTAGAAGGAGACATCTCAGTGGCGGCCCCATAGCAGGCACCACCATCATCCTTAACTCCAAGAGGCCTCCATTCCAACTGGGCCTCTAGCTAGGGTCCTACTCTGCCTACTCCTCATCCTACTTCAAGTGCCCACCAGGAGCAGCATCAGTCAAGGGGCACTTTCATCCCTGACACCCTGAGTCCTCATGTATTGCCCCAATTCCCCCTCAATATGTCCCAATGGCCACTTTCAAGAAGATCATGAGGCCGATAGCATATGGTGTGGCAGCGATCTCTTGGAATGTGTAGAAGTTCATAGATAAAGTGAGGGTACTCTGAGAGACGCTATCATGCCAACATAAACTTTTATGTAGCCTCCTGACTGCTCTAATTGCAGGCATTTCATCTCATCTACCTCTATAACACACACCACCTACTTTTGTCACATCTCTCAGTTCATCTGTGATGTTACACTTCAACTTCTGTGTATATTATTTATCATGGAGTGTCCAGTCCTACAATGGGTAGGTTGGATACAGTCCCAAATTAGTCCCGCTGAAGGTTTATCTTCTCAAGTTTTCATGCCAGGAGTCCCGTTTGCATTGGAGAGGGTTGCGAGGAGCAAGGAGAGCATCACGGGTGGTTATTGGCATGGAACGCAGAGCAGGCTGGACGTCGCAGACAGATGGACTGGTGCTTCGGGCTGGCAGTCCCCCGTGAGCGGTCGATGCTGCTGTGAAAAGAGATGGGCTGGCAGGGGCTCTCACTAATTTTTGCTGCAAGTGGCACTGTTCCAGTGTGAAATGGCCTGTTTGCAGTTGCGTAGAGCCCAAAAGCTTCGATTTAAGAGCTGAAGAGCCACACCAAGGGTCCAAGATCAGAGAGGCGCCTCATCGGGTCAGAAACTCACTGATGACGGGTCCAGGAGCTGTCGGGAAGCCTGTTATGTCCCTGAGGCTCAGATCAGGCCAGCAGACTATCCCTTTATGTCACTCTGGAGTCTTGGGTTGAAGATGGAGTTGCAGGTCCAGTTCTTCTTCCCCAGGCAAGAGAGCAGCAGGCAACAAGTCAGCACAGAAGGGCAACAGTCCTTGCAGAGCAGCAGTCCAGCAGATGGCACACCTTGTAGCAGCACAACAGTCATTCTTTCTGGCAGAGTATCCACAGGCCCAGAAGTGTACTGAAGTGGTGGTGTTTGAAGTCCTTCTTTTATACACAGCTGTGCTCTTGAAGTGGGGAGAAGCTACTAGAGGCAGGCCTTTGAAGTGCAGAGATGCCCTGCCTTCCCTGCCCTGGCTCCAGACTAACTACTGGGGCATGCAGCCCTTTGTGTGGAGACAGGACACAGCCTAGTCAGGTGCAAGTGAGACTTGGCCCAGCTCCTTCCTCCCATCCTGCCAATGATGGACCATTCCATCACACCTAATCTCCCATTGTGTGTGGCTGTCTAGGAGGAATACACAAAGCCCAACTGCCAACTACACCCAGTCATGGTAGCCAGAGTCAGGCTGCAGGCACCAAAAGGCTAAGACAATAAAATGCCAACTTTCTAATTGTTAACTGTAAGTATCAGTTCAGATTGATGTCAAGTAATTCAAATGCAAAAGAAACAATTGATGGACGGAATGCTGGACAATGCAAACATTCACCCCCAGTCACAAGGATCTGGGTTAAATCAATCATTCTTTTGCTCACCACACCACCCCAGTTTGGACCCAGCCATATGCAAATCAGTCTTGACCCTGTTCCTTGTGGGAACAGTCCAGCCCGAACTGCCAAGCCAGGTCCTCCCTGGACCGGAAACAAGCATCCTGGGGCCGGTTTCAGGGCATCACCCTTCATCAGCCAGGCTAGCTTGAATCCAGTGGTTTAGTGAGCACGGGACACACGTCTGGGCATACCCTTCCCACTTAGGGCGACAAATGCAAAAGAAACAATTGATGGACGGAATGCTGGACAATGCAAACATTCACCCCCAGTCACAAGGATCTGGGTTAAATCCATCATTCTTTTGCTCACCCCACCACCCCAGTTTGGACCCAGCCATATGCAAATCAGTCTTGACCCTGTTGGGCACAGGGTCAAGACTGATTTGCATATGGCTGGGTTCAAACTGGAATGATATGGTGAGCAAAAAAACGATGGATTTAGACCCAGATCTCTGTACTGGGGTGAATGTATGACATTGTTCTGCATTCTGTCCATCAATTGTTCTTTTTGCATTTGTCACCCCGAGTGGGACGTGTATGCCCAGACGTGGGTCCCGTGCTCTCCATGCCACTGGAGTCAAGCTATCCTGGCTGATGAGGGCTGAAAGCCCGAAACCGGTCCTAGGATGCTTGTTTCCAGTCCAGGGAGGACCTGGCCTGGCAGTTCGGGCTGGACTGTTCCCATTGGGCGCAGGGTCAAGACTGATTTGCTTATGGCTGGGTCCAAACTGGAATGGCATGGTGAGCAAAAAAACGATGGATTTAGGCCCAGATCTCTGAACTGGGGTGAATGTATGACATTGTTCTGCATTCTGTCCATCAATTGTTCATTTTGCATTTGTCAAGTAATTCATGGCTGTGGAATTAGAAAATGCTCTGTTGGAACAATAAGGTTGTGTTTTGGTTATTGCAGGCAGAAGTGTTTCTTTTAGTTGGAAAGCTTGATTCAGAAGTGCAATTTTGCCTAACAGATGGAATGGACATGAGGTAATTATAGATGGGCTGCGATTAGAATAAATCTAGTGCATTAAATTAAGCTTTTTATCAGATAGTATTGGGACTGTGTTTTTGTTTATATTATCTTACTTCAGTTGACGTTAGTTCTGAGTCCTGATGAGAACCTTGAACCGATAAAGGTTTGTAACATGTTGACACATCTTCAGCCAACAAGTGCATGATAGAAAGGAGTGCTGGGACCTATGGTAGATGACATTGAATGGCAACAAAGTTACTCCTTTGTTCCTAATCAGCTCGGCATTGTGTGGCTGGAAAGTCCATTAATGAGTTTCCCATTTATGTGACAGTGGTTGACAAAGAGTAGTTCCTCTTGGGCATTTAAATTCAGAACTGTCTCATTTGTGTGTGAGAATTCATACAATGTTTTTAATGATTTGTGTTTGTAATTGACTGTCATTTGTGGGGAGGGTGAGATGTATTGCAATGTTCATTGATGATATGTTCATATTGTGTGTTCTGTGTACCTCAATGTGTTATATATATAATTATTGTTTGCTATGACTGTGATAGAAAAGAAAAAAATAAATAAATGGTGATCACTGGTATTAAGTATAGTGATCATGAATAAAAACAAAGGTATGTAGTGTCAGAGTCAGTATTGGCAATTTGAATATTGGTTTGTAATTTGAGAGGCCTAGCCTTACTGACTGCATATGGGTGCATTCCCTATTCTAGGTATTTAACTTTCTAAAAGAGGCATTTTCTGAATTGTAATTTTAAATCTGACTTCACCATAAGTTAGGATTTTAAATTTGGACTCCAGAGACACTACACATGAAGCAGTCATATCTTACTGTTTGGAAATTACACATATAAAAGGTAATAAGGCAACTCTAATGTTATACTATGGGAAAGTTAGGCCTTGCAGTAGTGAAAAACGAATTTAAGAGTTTTTCACTATCAGGACATGTAAAACTTAAAAGTACATGTTCAACTTCTTTTTAAATACACAGCACTCTGCCCTTGAGGCTGACCAGGGCCTACCTTAGGGGTAACATAATAAAAAGGAAGGCTTGGCCTGGCAACAGCTTTATTTTGCCAGGTTGAAATGGCAGTTTAAAACTATACACACAGGCTTTGCAAAGGCAGGCCTGAGACATATTTAAGGGGCTACTTTAAGTGGATGGCACAATCAGTGCTGCAGGACGCCTCGTAGCATTTAATTTACAGGCCCTGGGCACATGTAGTGCACTTTAATAGGAAAGTAAAAGTAAATTAAGAATGCCAGTTCGGTATAAGCTAATGTTACCATTTTTTAGGGAAAAAGCACAACCACTTTAGCAATGGTTAGCAGTGTTAAAGTATGCAGAGTTCTAAGGTCAGCAAAAGCAAAGTCAGGAAAAACAGGAGGTCTGAAGGCAAATAATTTAGGAGGAAACCACACCAAATTTGCAAGGTCTAACATGTGTCCGCCTCCCCCCAGCTGAAAGTGGGGAGAAATACCCAAGCCCTTGGGAGTTCTCTTCACTAACGTGGAAGAACCTGAAGCGACCATCAGCATTGGTGTAGTCTGTTCCAAGATGGTGTTCCACCATAAAGTCTATTCCCTGGAGGGAGATGGACCGCCTCAACAGTTTGGGATTCTCACCTCTCATGTGCATTAACCATCTGAGAGGTCTGTGGTCTGTCTGAACACTGGGGTTTGCATCAGTCTTGGTGGCTGCATTAAGCCCACAGTAACCTACACAGAATCTAAGTTCTGGAGTGACACCTGGAGGAGCAGCCTTGGGGACCAACACCATTGGGCTGGACCAAGGGCTGTTTGAGGGCTCAATATCTCCTAACTCCAACATCTTGGAGATCTCCTCCTTGATGCCGGCTTTCACCTTATCAGACAGCCTGTAGATTTTTCTCTTCATAGAAATGCTGTCTCCAGTATCCATATCATGGGTTCACCATGTAATGAGTGTTGGGGTAAGGGAGAAGAGGGAGACAAGCTGTCCCAACAACTGGCAGCAGTCTCTCTGTTGTTCTAGGGTCAGGGTAGGGGAGAATCCGACACCCTCCACTGCCTTGCCCTGCTCCTTGGAAGAAAGGAGGCCAGAGAGAGGTCCACTCTTCTCTTCCACCCCATAGTCCATGATTAGGAGCATGGTTAACTCAGACCTCTCAAAGTGGGTTTTGAGTAACCCTGGGCGTAGTACTACGCTCCGTTCGCGGAGTTTGCGTAGTTTCCGCTACTACGTGCTACACGAATTGCACGTAGCACAGTGCAAAAACGCGTAGCGTAGCGGGCATTTTTTGCTTGCTCGCGGTCCTCAACGTCAAGTTGGCGACCGCGAGCAAGCAAAATTACATCCTGGCGAGACTTTTTCCTCGTTCGCGATCATGGAAAATAAACCTCCCGGCGAGATTCTCAACGCGGGGAGGTCAGGTTTCTCATTGCGAGTGGTCGCGTATGCTCGCGACCGCTCGCGATGAGAAACTACCAGTTCACGTTGAGAAAACTGCAGCTCGAGTAAAAATCTACTCGAGCGGCAGAAAATGACCGCTTGCACTGTGCAAGATGCCATTTGCAATGATTGCACAGTGCGGACAAGCATCCGGCACTGTGCAATCATTGCGAACAGCATTTTGCACAGTGCACTTACCAGTTCGCGTAGCTACGCGTAGCTCGCGTAGTGCGAAGTGCACTTCGCGTAGCTACGCGTAGCGCTACTACGCGAACTACGCCCAGGGTTAGTTTTGAGGCGATTGACATGCAGGACATTTAAAGGGTTCCCGGGAGTCTTGAGGTCCACCAGGTAGGTAATCACTCTTGCGCTCTTTCACCTCATAAGGCACAGACCAGCAGTCTTGCAGGCTCCCGGGCTCCACAGGCTCCATCACCCACACTTTTTGGCCAAGCTTAAACTCTAACAGAGCGGCATTCTGGTCATACCTCAGTTTCATGCCATCCTGGCTGGCTTCTAGATTGCCCTGCGCTTGCTTCCAGAACTGCTTGATCTGGTTAAAGAGTGCTAACATGGAGCTGACCACGTCCTGGCGGACCTTTCTGGGAGCTTGCCCTCAGCCCTCCTTCACCAGACTGAGAGGTCCTCTCACAGGGTGCCGATGCAGACGTTCAAATGGGCTGAAGCATCCCCCTTCTGCGGTATCTCCCTGTAGGCAAAAAAAAAGGCATGCAGGAGGACGTCTCACTTCCACTTCATGGGATCCTTAGACCCATTATCAGGCTATTTAGGGTCCTGTTGAATCTTTCAATAAGCCCATGAGTTTGAGGGTGGTAAGGAGTGGAGAATTTTTAGGTTACCCCACACTTCGTCCACATGGCCATCATGTACCCTGACATGAAGTTGGTACCACAGTCTGACACCATCTCTTTGGGGAACCCCACATGGGTAAAATCCCCATCAGTGCCCTGGCCACTGCGGGCGCAGCCAGTATCCTCAGAGGGATGGTATCCTGGTACTGGGTAGCATGGTCCATAAAGACCAGAATGAACCTGTTGCCCATGGCTGTCTTTGGGCCCAGAGGCCCAATAATGTCAATGCCCATCATTTCAAAAGGGGTGCTAATGACAGGAAAGGATTGCAGGGGAGCCTTGCGCTTTCGTCTTGACTTGCCACTGGACTGGCAGGTAGGCCAGGACCTATAGAACTCATTTGAGGCCAGTAAAAGTGGTGACAAGCCTGTCAAAAGTCTTGTTCTGCAGCCAAATGACCTGCCAGGGGTATATCATGAGCAAAAAGAACAAATGATTGATGGTATGCTAAATAAATCAAACTTTCACCCCCAGTCAAAGATCTGTGTTTAATCCATTGGTTTTTTTTCACCACGTCACCCAAGTTTGGACCTGGCCATATGCAAATCAGTCTTGACCCTGCTCCCCATGGGAATAGTCCAGCCCGTACTGCCAGGCAGGGCCTCCCTGGACAAGATTCAAGCATCCTGGAACCGGTTTTGGAGTATCACACCTCATCAGCCAGGCTAGCTTGATTCCAGTGGCACAGTGAGCACAGGACCCACGTCTGGGCGACAAAAGCAAAAAGAACAAATGATGGATGGAATTTTGAACAAATCAAACATTCGCCCCCAGTCACAGATCTGGGTTTAATCCATTGTTTTTTTGCTCACCACGCCACCCCAGTTTGGATCCAACCATAATCAAATCCATCTTGACCCTACTCCCAATGGGAACAGTCCAGCCCAAACTGCCAGGCCAGGTCCTCCCTGGACCGAAAACAAGCATCCTGGGACCAGTTTCGGGGTATCACCCCTCATCAGCCAGGCTAGCTTGAATCCAGCGGCACACTGGACCCACGTCTGGGTATACCCTTCCACTTAGGGCAACAAAAGCAAAAAAAAAAAACGATGGAGGGAATGCTGAACAAATCAACATTCACCCCCATTCCCAATTTGGATTTAATCTATTTTTTCTGCTCATCACGCCACCCTAGTTTGGACCCAGCCATATGCAAATCATTCTTGACCCTGCTCCCCATGGGAACAGTCCAGCCCAAACTGCCAGGCCAGGTACTCCCTGGACTGGAAACAAGCATCTTGGGACCAGTTTCAAGGTATCACCCCTCATCAGCGAGGCTAGCTTGAATCCAGTGGCACAGTGAGCATGGGACCCACGTCTGGGCATACCCTTACCAGATGACAAAAGCTAAAAGAACAAATGATGGATGGAACATTGAACAACCCAAACATTCACCCATAGTCACACATCTGGGTTTAATCCTTCGTTATTTTACTCATCACACCACCCCAGTTTGGATCCAGCCATATGCAAATCTGTCTTGACTCCGCTGTCCATTGGAACAGTCCAGCCCAAAATGCCAGGCCAGGTCCTCCCTGGGCCGGAAACAAGCATCCTGGGACCGGTTTCGGGGTATCACCCCTCATCAGTCAAGCTAGCGTGAATCCAGTGGCACAGTGAGCATGGGACCCACACCTGGGCATACCCTTCCACCTAGGGCGACAAACGCAAAAAGAACAAATGATGGACAGAATGCTGACCATATCAAACATTCACCTCCAGTCACAGATCTAAGGTTAATCCATCATTTGTTTGCTCACCACACGAGTTTAGACTCAGCCATATGCAGATCAGTCTTGACCCTACTCCTCATGGGAACAGTCCAGTCTGAACTGCCAGGCCAGGTCCTCCCTAGACAGGAAACAAGCATCCTGGGACCGGTTTTGGTGTATTACTCCTCATCAGCCAAGCTAGCTTGAATCCAGTGGCACAGTGAGCACAGGAGCCACGTAGGAAGGTCCTGTAGCACTGGAGGACCACCAACACATGGGTTGCACCAGGATCAGGAACCTTAGGCTCACTACACAGGAGACCATTCTCTCAGTAAATCAGGTGATCACCAGAGGTGTCGCCAGGTGCCTGGTCCTAAGCCTGCTGATGTAGGCCAACAAGAATAGGGCATTCCCTCTGCGCCTTTCAGAACTCCTCCCTGGTGGGACCCACTTCCTTTTGCCAGTTTGCGAGCTCAGGAAGGTTCCCTATGTCGGCAACATCTTTCCCTGTAGGCTCCAGGGCATCCCTCTCGAGGTCAGCCTCCTCACTGACCATGGGAGTGTCAAGAGCGGGCTTCCCGCGTCCCTTGCCCTTCCTCTTTTTGGCAGGCACCTGGGTCATTCTTCTAGGCTCCAGGTCCTCCTGACTAACCTCTCGGGCTGCCATGGATGTGTGGTCAGGCACACCCACTCAGGCAACTCTAACATCTCCAAGTGGGACCTGAGCTCCACCTCCTTCCAGATGGTGTGCTCCAGGTCACTGTCAAGCAGACAATCCACAGGCATGGACGGACTCACAGCTATCCTCAAGGATCCTGAGATACCCCCACTCAAAGGGTACCAGAGCCACTAGATAGTGATTCTCATGGTGGTCAGCTGCAACAAACTGGTGGAATGCATTAAGGGCTACCTGCTATGAGGTCATCAGATGACACCTGACAGTTGTCATACTGGCTCCAGTGTCTCTCAGAGCCTCCACTATCTGCCCATTGATGGTGACCCACTGCCTGTATGCCCTAGTATTAGTAGGCATGTGAGTTCTCTGCACTATCTTTTCATCACCAAGGGACCCTAGGGTAACCTCTACTCTGTCCCCCACACTACTGTGGAAACGTGTAATATTTTACTTAGCATAAGCTACAGCCATTTTGACTGTGGTGTCCATTTCGTTTCCTTCATAATTCTTCCGTCCTCTGCTGCTCGTCTTTTCACTCTGCTTGTGTTATCTATTTTAGTTGACCTCCTGACATGGCTAAGCAATGTACGTGCTGAGGGTTTGTACCTGCTAGTGCACCTGGTCTTAGATGTTAACTGTCGACCATTTCCTGCTGCCATAAGCATTCCTGCTCCCCCTCCCACTTTGTTGACCAAGTGGTTATTCATCTGCCCTTGTTTGCTGATAGCTATTTCTAAAACTTGTTCTTTCCATTTCTGTTCACATGCTTACATTGCAACAAAATGGTATAAAAGGGACGATGGTTTGTGAATTCAGTGTACTACCTCCTGCAGCACTTGAGAGTGTTGTGTGGACGTGGTCCCACTCATGAGTGATTAATAAACTTGTTATTTTATTTCAACTCCAGTGCCGATCTCTTTTTGTTAGTCTTTGGAACTTGTGGACGAGAGGGTGACCCTGCACCAGTGTACCCCTAAAAAGGTACATTTCCACAGTTGGCGCCCAGCATGTGGGGCCCCATCGGAGACGCGGCCGTCCGAAGGAGTGGTCTTGACGGAGGATCGAAATATTACTGAGGATGCGCACTGCATGAGGAGACCCTTGTCTTTGCAGGCCGACGTGACTTTTCCGGTTTTCCCGATTTGACACTCCAGGTGGTGGCCGGTCTCGACTGGGGCTTTCTTTGGCGTATTTCTGCAGTGACCATTAGGTCGACCAGAGATCGGCAGGTGGGAGTTGGAGACTTCTGTTTGGTAAGGTCGCTGAAGCGGCACTCTTGATTTGCTTGGCCAAGATTTTGGTTTGGTTTGTGTAAGAAAGTGGCTCTGTATATACTGCACCAAAGT